>PVKA01036717.1:0-21526 GCA_004027165.1 Ctenomys sociabilis
GTGTGTGTATAGACAGTACAGTTGGGATAGATAATGCTGTGCTTCTACATAATTCTATGATAGGCAAGATCTGCACTAATGGTGGTTGGACAGGATATTATGTCGGCTTTTAGTGCTATGGTCATCCACTAGGTAAATAATTATTGAATCTTTGATATAATTCAGCTATAAAAAACCTGTAAATATAATATCATGTATGTACCTTGTACAATACCAAAACGTTATGAAAACAGTTTGCAATGTATTAATTCATCGAATGTGTATGGTTAAGATGTCTTGAAACTATCTGATTGACATTTGTATTTTAATAAAATAAAAATAAATAAATAAAAAAGAAAAGAAAAAATAAATAAATAATAATCTGAAAAAAAATAAAATAAAATACAAAAAAAAATAGAAACAATGAATGAACAACACATAAATGAACAGGAATGCATGAAACAGATTCAGACTGATATCCAGAACATTAAGAATTCCACTGAAAGCAGGCCAAACTGCTTCAATGAAATTAAACATGGAATTTCAGACCTTAACGTTTGCATTGCAGCTAGTGAACACGAAAGAAAACATCTCTTAAAAATAATGAAGAACCTGAAAGCAACAATATGACAGCTACAAGATGGTGCAAAAAATAATATAAGATTGATAGGTATCGAGCCGTGCGTGGTGGTGCAGGCCTGTAATCCCAGCACTCGGGAGGCTGAGGCAGGAGGATTGTTGTGAGTTCGAGACCAGCCTGAGCTACAAAGTGAGCTTAAGGCTAGCCTGAACTGCATAGTGAGACCCTGTCTGAAAAAAAAAGATTGATAGGTATCAACAAAACAGTAGAAGATAACACAAAAGATATAGAATGAGTATTTGCAGAAACAGTAGCAATAAACTTCCCAAGCAAGGGAAAAGAGTCTGATATACAGCTATGTGAGGCATATAGTACTGCAGCTAGGGAAAATCAAAATAAATATTGACCCACACATAGTAATGAAGTGCCCAGAAACTGAACAAAAGAATAGAATGTTAAAACGTTAGAGGAAACAAACAGGTCAACTATAGTTGAATGTACATCAGAATTATGGCAAATTTCTAAAACATAGGCCATCAAATGAAGAAGAGCCTGGAGGGAGATATTTGAGATCCTAAAAGGAAACAACTTTAAACCCACATCATGTATCCTGCAACACTATCAAATTTAATGGAGAGATTAGATACTTCCATGACCAAGAGCAACTGAAGAAATGCATGACAATCAAATCATTATCTGATAATCTGAAAAACTAATATAAAGACAGCATCATGTAATACAGCAGCCATTGCTAAACTCTATTACTGTGTTTAGTAAAATCTTGCATTATTTCTAATTCTTTTCTATCACTATTTTATATTCTTCAAAAATGGAAAGATGGGAGCAGGGGAGATGGTTCAGTGGAAGAAGCACTTGCCTCAAAAGCAGAAGGGCCTGAGTTCAATCCCCAGTTCTGCAAAAATAAATAAATGAATATAAAAATAAAAAGGTGAATTCATGTATGTTATAGGTCAGCAGATGCAACTGGAGAACATACACATGACTGAAATAAGTCTGGAACAAATGTACAAACATTGTGTTTATTTCCATAGTGTAAGACCCTGAAAGAAGAAATTTTTTCATATGTTTTTCCCATTGCACCTTGTCAAAGGTACAATGGGTACTGTGAAAGAGAGGTAAGTTGTTGAACGGGAATGATTAATTTGGATATGCAAAAGGAGAAAGCAAAGAATGAAGAAAAATAATTATATATTTATATATTTATAGGATAAAATAAATAAATGTAATGCTGATATTTCTTGGCATATTGAATGGAGGGGTTAATGCTGATTTTTTTCTTTCATTTGTAATTTATTTATCATTTTGTTCACCAGGCTTAAAAGCCTATCTGATAATATGGACAATTAGTTTGAAGACATCATTATGAAATAAAACAACCGTTGTGAAATTCCTCTAATTTTCCTTACTGAAATACAATATAATATGTAATTATTTACTATTATATCTATTCCCTTTAGAAATAAAATAAAAAATCAAATAAAACATAAAAGTTACCAAGGAGATGTTTCGGTGGAATAAGTGCTTCCTGGCAAGCACAAGGGTCTGAGTTCAATCCCTGGTTCCACCAAAAAAAAAAAAAAAAAAAAAAAGAAAAGTAAACAATATCAACAATTGAAAGAAAAGACAATGCATCTTACTAGAGACTTTGGGATAAAGAGAAAATAGTTGAAAGAGGGATTTTTATAGCACTCTGTTTAAATAAACAACCTACAGTTGCACCTCAAACTTCTAGAAAAAAAAATGTTTGTCTCAAGTCCCATACAATGCAGGAAATTATAAAACAGCAGAAATTAATGCATTTGACACCAAGATAATAATATAAAATTAAAAGTTTGTCTTTTTTTTTATTTTACGGAAGGGTCTACAGGGTGTTCAGAATCTCAGTACTAGATTGAACTCCTAAGGATGCACCTGTTTAAAGCCTCCCAAGTGGGTGCCAGGGATATAGCTCAATGGCATAAGTGCCTGCCTGGCAAGTGCAAGGTCCTGAGTTCAATTCCTGGTACCACCAAAAAAAAAAAAAATACAATAGACTAAAGCCTCCTAAGAGCTGGGATTACAGGAGTGTGCCACCATACCCAGTCTCAATTGCAGCTGAGCATAACCCATGGGCGGGGCCAGCAAGGCAGGCCCAGGATCAAACCCTGGGCCCTGCACCTGCTTGTGGGCAGTTTAATCTGTTGAGCTATTTGGTGGCCCAAATGTTTGTCTTTTTGAAAAACTAGATAAAATAAACAAACACATAACATTGTCATACAAAGAAAGAATGAAACTCAAAGTCCTCCAACAAGAAGTGCAAAGGCTAAAATGATTGCAGATCTTTGAAACTTTACTTATTTATTTATTTATTTATTTATTTCACCTGAACTGTGGATTGAACTCAGGCCTTTGTGCTTGCCAAGGAAGTGCTTATTCCACTAAGACATCTCCCCAGCGCCATCCTTGAAACTTTAGACTATCAATACTTACATCAAAAAACTTTACTCATATATGATAGGAAACACAGAAGAAATGAACTGATGCCTAGAAACATGAATTCCTAAATCTGAAATGAAAAGATATAAAAATTTTGAATAATCCAGTCATTTACTGGAATTGAAAATATGATTAAAGATTACCAACAAAGAAAAGCAAAGGCTCTTATGGACTCACAACTGAATTCATCAAGATATTTAGAGATTTAATAGCAATACTCCTCAAACACTTTAATGAAATCGAAACCCCAGTCCATGCAATTACCAAAGCAGGCACTTAGTCCCCTGAGCTACTGCACCAGCCTTCCTAATTTATTCTTGGAGGGTAGCATTAATCTGATACAAAAACCAAGGAAAGAATTTTTTTTGAAGAGCAATACAGGTGATTCTTCTTCATTTCTTACTTAGCGTAGTTGCAAAAATCTTCAGTAAAATACTTACAAACAAAATGCAGCAAATACTCCTGGGTATTACACACTATGTAAAAGTGGAATTCAGCCCATGGCTCAAAATTAATCAATAAATGTATTACACCGTATTAACAGGGCAAAAGTTAAAACTTACATGATCGTTTGTAAGATTCAGAAAAATAGTTGGTAAATTCAAACAGTGATTCATGATAAAAGACATACAGAAAATTGGAATATATGATGTTTTCCTAAATAAAGTAAAAGTCATATACAATAACCCAATAGCCAACAAACTGCTAAATGGACAAAATATTAAACTTCAGTCTAAAATCTGGAACAAGAAAACCATGTCTATTATAACTGCTTATATTGACTATACTTCAGGAAAATTTTGCCAGAACGGGAAGATAGCTCAGCAGAATAAGTGCTTGCCCGACAAGCACAGGGTCCTGAGTTCAATCCCCGGTTCCACAAAAATAAAAAAAGAGAGAGAAGTCAAGCTCTAAATACTTGCAGATGACATTAAACTCTACCTAGAAGATGCCAGAAGCACCATGAAAATATTCTGAGAATTAATAACCAAATTCAATAGTGTAGCTAGGCACAAAGTCAACACTAAAAAAACCAGTATCATTCTTGTACACAAACAACAATCTCATTGAGATAGAAAATGGGATGACCACTTTAAAAAGATTCTGTATCAAATACATTGAAAAAAGGAAACTGAAGTGTAGAGCAGCTCCTGATGTTGAGGCAGATCACAGAGGTATTGGCCTGCCCTACACACTATCTGGGATTTCCTGATGAGAAAACCGCTTGTTCAGGTTGTGGCGAACTCAGGAGCAATAAGAAAATTTCTACTCTCATGGACTGGAAGTTCAAGCAAGCTGCAAACTGCAGTTAAAACGTCAGCATGAGGAAGACAGGAAAAGTGGGGAGACAGCTGTTGCCCATAAAGAGCAAGAGATGCACAGGGAGAACTTAGGTGTTTCTGTCAATTCTGAAGCTGCTTCCAGTTTCACCCCCAGCAGATGGAAACATCAGGTGCTGGACTGGAGGGATGGATACCATGTCTTCTGGGCTGGAGGGCCGAGAACCATGAGTGCTGCCCACTCAGCAGATGCCAGGCGTAAGGGAAAGGTCCAGCCTGGGTTAAGTAAGAAGTAGCCGGCCTTAAGAATATTTGCAGACCTTTGTTTTACAGCCTGGAGTTCATCATGTTCTGCCCATGACAAAACACATCTCTACCTCTATAAAGTGGGGCAGGAAGAGCAAAACTTTACTACATGTGACCTGCGAAAAGGTCATGGTCCAGCCCAGTGCTGTCTTTAGAATCCTGAAGTTTCTGAGAGCTGTGCAACTGGATGCTATCCATCAGCTGGACGTGGTCAGTGACAAGAGTTGGGAAGGGATGGAAACATTTGCTCCTGAGCTCAAGAAAATGAAAAACCTTCACTCACTGCACTTCAGAAGTCTGAGTCCAGAGATCTACACCCCACCCTTGGAGAGCACGCAGTATCCCCACATCTAAACTTTTCAGCTAGGACAGCTGCACAGTCTCTGGGAGATTCATATGATGGCATCTTCTTGCTGCATGGAACTCTGAGTGAGATCATCGGTGAGGGGGAGGTGAGCTCCGCTGAAAATTCACTGGTGCAGAAAATACTAATAGGGCATCTCAGAGCCCATCTGCTGTCCTCGGGAGAGTGCTTGGTGATTGGAGAACAGTATGGTCTGCACCATCGCGAGATTTCATATTTGCTTCCATGTAAAAGCAGAGATGTACTGCGATAGGAGGTCTGGAGCAGGCTCCATATCCAGAGAGCCAAAAGACAGAGGAAAACAGGAAGTTAGGTGAAAGTTCATCCTTAGGAATCAGATTTAGTAAGCAAGGAGCAGGGAAAAGAGGAGAGCGAGCACAATGCAGGGACAAGCCACATACATGCTTATTAATCAGCAATCCATTTTCCATGTTCTTCATAAGAAAATCATTTTTCATGGCTTCCCAGAGTCATTTTCTCATTTCTAGAACAAAGCATTCAATGCTAACAAGTTAAAGCAGTGAAGGCTTTCTATTCTTCTTTTATCTCACAATTTATACAGATTTTAATTAATAGACATCTGGGTCCAAGAATTGACGAGGGGAAGCAGTACATTGCACAATACAGAAAAATCAGTAAATTGCCTTTATGCTTCTACTTAAAACCCATTCAATGCTATGAGGCTATTGCTTGGCGCTACTCACAAGCAGGCTTTTCTTTCCTCTTCATTAATCCCATCACCTACATCCCAGAAAATCCCAGCATGAGACTGATCCAGGTATCACACCCAGGATCCTGCCCCTGCCCTAATCCCCTACACATGTGTGCCTAAGGCTTTGGTGGGGGAGAGGTAAAGCCCTAACAGTGCTTAAGGAAGGGCAATGAGAAGGGTGGGAGTCTGGAACAAGAGCACAGAGCTGGGAAGAGGGACACAGGTTTTGCTAAGCACACAGGGCAAGCTTCAGTCCATTCGCCAAACATGCCTAGGTTCAGTCTTCCTACAAGTTATCCACTAATGTCATCTTTGACGGGAAGGATCAGTGTCCAACACACAGCCTCCTGGTTATCACCAGATGCCCAGAGAAATGTTAGGGCTAAGCTGGCTCTACTACCTTGAGGTCATTCCTAGTGCACCTACTCATCACATCCATTCATATAAAATACATTGTCTTTCTCTGCAGGTGCCGAGCCCTCTTGGCAGTCCTCTCCTGGAGGTGAAAGTCACTGAAGAAGTTTGACCTGCAGCATCTAGTGCAATGTACAAGCACAAGTCAGCTGAAGTGCCTTGAGGGAATTTTAATGAAAGCATTGAATCCTCAGACCCTTATGGTCCTGCTGTACAAAGAGGTCAGGACCACAGAGATTCTGATTCCAGACCACTGTGACCACACAGACTCCCAGCCCCTTTCCATCTTGCTTGCCCTGAATCACTGCACCTGGCTCAGGACTTTCGGTTGCTATGGGAACCACTTCTCACTAAGCAGCCTTTGGGCCCTGCTGCACCTAACTGGTGGACAGAGCCAGTTAACCCAGGGCTGCATTCTGCTACCTGGAGAGACATAAGTCCAATATTTCACCAAAGATTGTTCACAGTGAGCAGTCTATGCTGAATCGGCAGTGATCTTGAAGGTCATGAGAGCACATCTTGGGCTCTAGATCTGTGCCTCCTGTCGTGATTTGTTCAGGACATGGGTGTCCTATAGCCTGGATTCCAGAGAGATGTCACAGAGGTGTATTGCTATTGAAGTGACGATAGATACTACAGTTGTGTTTGTCCTGAATTAGGATGCTATATTTTATTAATCTAGATGTCCCACTGAAGTCTCCTGAACTCTCCTGAACACAGGCCTTGGAGAGGTGACTGGATCATGGGTTAATGCTGAACGCCTGGACAGAGGACAAGGGTCACGGGTGTTGTGGCCTAGAAAAATCTGTCTCCTTCTCTTGTCTGTTAATTTCTGTCTGCTTCCCACAGCCAGTTGATGAGCTATTTCTCCTGTTCCCTATACCTTGGTGAAGGCAGCCAATGAACTGAAATGCTAGAGAAAATAAACCTTTCATCTTTGTATGTGTGAGTGCTTGGCATTATGTGCTAGTGACAAGGGAAGTAATGAAGATATGCATGTTAGTCCTATTTTACTTTATTTTATTTTATTATTTTATCTTTCATTTTATTTATTTTATTGTTACTGGGTATCAAACTCAAGACCTTGTGCTTGCTAGGCAGACAATTGTGCCACTGAGCTATCTCCCTGTCATCCCCTTATGCATAATTCCAAAATGGTTATAAAGGTTAACTTTTAGGAATGGAAGAACAATTCCATCTGGCAATCAATTTTTAGTTGGGAGGCTCACTTCAAGTTTGTGGTCAGACTTTGTTACATAGTGAAACCCTATCTAAAAGGTAAATGGATACATACCTGGGAAAGTAGAGGCAATCTTAATGTAAATTTTTTCTAATGGATCAGTGACTTGGTTTTTAAATTTATTGGTGCCTTTTTAAAAATATTTTTAAAAATGTATTCAGTACAGGGTCTACAGAATCTCAGTAAGTAGAACAGACTCATAGTGATATTCCTGTTTTCAGCCTCCCACTCCCTGGGATTACAGGCCCACAGCACCACGCCCAGTCTCAATCACCATCTCAGCTCGCCCCAGGGGTGGGTCAGTGCAGCAGGCAGGGGATGGAACCCTGGCTGCTACACTCTACATGAACAGGCGCTTTCGTCCATTCAGATACCTGGCAAGCCTCTTACAACCTTTTTGGTGTGTTTTCCATGAATATTTATTACTTTCTACTTCAGTAGGAAATCATTTTTCCTTTGTTATTAATATAAGGATTTAAAGTGTGGTTCTTCATGCTACAATATCTATTCATTCTTTTATTTTTACATATTTTTAGTACTTAGTGATCACATTGATCACGGAGAATTGAGACCTATACAGAATACATCTTCTTTTTTTGTTGTTGTTTTGTTTTGTTTTCCTAGAACCAGGGTTAGAACTCAGGTCCTTGTGCTCGCCAGGGAAGCACTTGTTCTACTGAGCCATCTCCCCGGACCCAGAATACATCTTAATTCTGTCTACATTCCATTTACTTCACTTTTACTTCTTGCTATGCCATTTTCAATGTTCCCTTTTGAAGCAGGGCTTCATTAAATAACTAAGCTGTCCAGACTACGCTCAATCCTGCAATCCCCTGGTGTCAGCTTAAAGGGGCAATGGGATTACAGGTTTGACCACCACACCCAGCTTGGCTTTCCACTTTGCCCTCAGCACTTTGCAATGCTTGGAAAAGACAAGCTGGTGGATTGATCATATGCGTGGAATAAGCTGAGGATCTCACCACCAAAATAACATGCAGCCCTTCAGATCCTTCCATTCCTCTACACCATTCTTGAATGGACACTGGGGCTCCCCCACACTAGGCCAATTGTCTACTGCTGCACTACAGTCCCAGCCCCCTGGGCTCTGGTTTCTTTTCCTGGGGACATCTGTTAAATCCTGTTTAATTTTGTGGCTATTTTCACAATAGAATTGTCTGTAGTTTCCAGGTTGGGTTCATTCACTTGGATTTGCAAGTGTGATGCCCACAGCCTCTCGTAGCCTAATGATATTCCTTTCTCTGGACCAAGCAGAATGAAGATATTTATTCATCTATTGAAGGACTTCTAGTCAATTCCAAACACTGGACGTGATGCAGAGAGCAGCTGGGAACATCTGGCTAGCCATTTGCACACTTGGACAAAGACCTAAGAGCTCCATTGCTTAGCCATGGGCTAGGGAAATATGTCATCATTTTCCAAGACAAACTTGTCTATGAGAGTTGACCCAGAAGTGTCATGGACATTCTGCTGCACAGCTAAGCATGGAGCTTGGCACATGGTAGTAACTGCAGTGCCCTAAGGTGGCCTGGAAATCTTCAGAGACAAGACCTAGCCATTATGTGGCAAATGTGGAAAGGAAACATCAACTGGCTAAAAATGATGTGAACGGGATGGATGTAGAATGTGCATCACTCATGACACCATGAAATTAGTACAGGTGTCACAATGTCTTCAAAATTCACGAAAGTGGACAATTCAGGTTGCTTTTCAGAGATTTTCATCCAAGTCATGAATGAAAACACTCCATGTGACACCACTTCTAACTTTTCTGAAAAATGAATTGAAAATATCAATTTAATAAGTCTACTTTGGTTATATAGGTGCAACTTCTTTATCAACCTGGACGGCAAATGCAATGAATTAGGACACATCGTGTTTTGTATTCCTTATGTATGGAGCACACATCGTCCACATCCCTCATCAAAAAACATGTTTCCTCTGCTTGTGAGAACAGGGATGGCAAGGCTCCAGTGCACAGATGCAACACAGCTTTGTATGTGGCAATCATCTCATTAGGATTCTGCAGAAATGCAGAGCTCTGGCCGCCAGCAGGGCTGCCCATGGGAACACAAGGCTCACTCCATCACTAATGTACTGCACACTCCAGGCTCTGAACCAGTCTACCCGTGTGGGGTGGAGGAGTAGGCCAGATGAGAATGCTTTTTGCAAACAAGATAGTAATTTCTTTATAACATTATAAAAGACTATTTCCCTGTGAGTGGGAGTTCTTGCCTCTTATCCTAGCACTTGGGAGGCTGAGGCAGGATTACCATGAGTTAAGCGACACCCTGGGCTACAATGTTAGTTCAAGGCCAAGTTGGACCTTTTTTTTCTGGCAGAACTGGGGATTAAACTCAGACCCTTATGCTTGTTAGGGAAGCACTTAGTTCACTGAGTCATCTCCCTGGCCCGCAGGCTGAAATTTGTACTGAGACTATGTCTCAGAAAGAGAGAGAGAAAAGGTGGGACAAGAGGGAGGGAGGGAGAGAGAATGAATAAAACACATAAAAAAGAAATTATATTTCAGAATGAATATTAATGTTATTTATATGAAAACCAAAAATATGAGCTGGTTTTTAATCTACAAAGAAGCATGGAGGAGATAGCTCAGATTTCTAAATGTTTGACTGGCAAGTATAGGGTCCCAAGTTCAATTACTGCTACTGCATTCTTTGCTAGCCTCTGAACTCTTGGCATGCCATGCCCTGAAACTCCAGGTGCACCAGGCTGGCCCCAAATCCAGGTGTGCTGGCACATGCCTATAATCCCTGGGCTAGGGAGGCTAAGACAGGCCAATCACTACAAATCTAAGCTTCAGAGCAAGGTCTTGTGGCACACATATTAATAAATAAAAATTGAAAAAGTAAATAAATAAAAGCACAAAGGAATCAGAGCATAGTAGTCCTTCAGTGTAATCCCAACATTCTGGCAGGCTAAGGAAAGAGCATTATAATTTCCTGTACAACAGTAGCTCTCTCACAGAGGAGATGTAGCTTGGTGCATTGACTCATTGCTCTAACCTCAGCACTTTGTAGCCTGAGGCAAGATGATCACAACTGGAACACAAATTCAAGCATAAGCAAGACATTGTCTCAAAACAAAACAAAACAAAAAAAGTTAACTGAAAAGTAGAAGCTCCATACTTGATCATTAAAGGTTTCTTTTTCAAGTGGCAAAAAGAAAGGGGTAGGAGGAAGGGAGGAAGGAAGGAAGGAAGGAAGGAAGGAAGGAAGGAAGGAAGGAAGGAAGGAAGGAAGGAAGGAAGGAAGAAAGAAAGGAAAGAAGGAAGGAAGAAGGAAGAAGGAAGAAAGGAAAGAAGGAAGGAAGGAAGGAAGGAAGGAAGGAAGGAAGGAAGGAAGGAAGGAAGGAAGGAAGGAAGGAAAAAAATGAAGGGAAGGAGTAATGATGAAAACATCTACAGCCACAACCCACCCCTAAATTTCTTTCCAGGTGGATCAATGCTCCTTTCCTAGTCCAGACCTCAAAACACTGTGCTTCATATATCTCGTGTCCTGCACTATAGAATTTTTTCTTCCTTAAATGAACTCTTCTTTCTTTATGCATTTGGGAGGGGGATATAATGCAAGAACTTCTATCATTTAGCCCTGTCACAGCACAACTGTGGACTTTTTTGTTTATTTTATTATTCTCATAACTAAAGTTTAAACCCAATGCATGTGCATGGGCTTACCTTTGCTTGGGCTTACATGCCACACCATTTTTTTTACATTAAAGTAAATTTCTAATAGAGAGTTGGGTGTGGTCATACAGGCTTGTAATCCCAGCACTCCAGAGACTGAGGCAGGAGGATCACCAGGATTAACTGGGTGGGGAGAGAAAGATCCAATCAGGGTTCCCAGTGTGTTGGGAAGAGGGTAGTTGGGTGGATAAGGTGTGGCAAATGGGAGAGGGTTAAAGGAGGAGAGAAGCAGAGGAGGAGATGCTTGTTCCTAGAGCTTCTAGTAACTGCTGATCCTTCCTGGATTCCTGGAATCTGGCCACTGTTACGTGAATCAGCACATGGTGAGTACCCAGCCTCCATGAGAGTGCCTCCAACCTACAGTCAGCTGGTGTCCAGGTGGAAGAGAAGTCTCAGATGGCACCTACGATTCTGTGTCTTCTGTTTCTTCAGATAGACAGGCTTATGCTTTGTGGTTGGTATTGTTCTTTTGATTCAAGGAATGCCATCTTGCCCAGCAGGATTGCAACTCAGGATGTACTTCAGTCTGGCCCTGAACCATTCTGCAGACCAAGCCGGCCTCAAAGTCATGTTGGTTGTTCTGACCCAGGCTCCCTAGTGCTGGGATTACAGACAGGTCTCACTAAGCCTGGCTTTCATCCAAGTCTTGTAAACCAGCCTCATTCTAGGTGGTCCCTCTCCTCCCTGAGTGAGCCCATGATCCGCTGTGAGCAAGCACAGCAAGCACAACACTCAGGGCTACTTTGTCCATGTAGATTGCTGCTGTGCTTACCATGAGCATGACATCAACTGAGACTTCACACTGTTGTAACTCAGTGTCTCAGTTACTATTCTCATTGCTGGGACATATACCTCACAACCAAAATTAGGGAAGGAAAGGTTCATTTAGCTCACAGTTACTGAAGGTTTCAGTGCATACTCAGGTGGCTCCAAGGAGACTGGTGGATGACAGAGGGCAGCAGTTCATGGTGGTGGCAAGGAACAGGGTGTAAAACGGAGGTGTAGCAGCAACAATGACAAGAGAGAGAAAGTCTATCTCCATTACCTTGTGTTCATGCTGTGTGCCCCTACAGCAGTACTCACACCCATAATCCCAGCAGTACCAAGACCCATAATCCCAGGGAATGAAGAGTTCGAATTAATTTCAGACTCTAGAAGTTGCCACCTCATGACTTCATAAAGCTTTGGAGGGTCAACTAGATACAAACCATGACACTCAGGAATATTTGCATCCTTTGTATGTTCTCAAGATCCCCTAGGGCCAGGGAGATAGTGTGGAGTTCTAAGTGCTTGCCTGCCAAGCACAAGGACAGGAGTTCTTTCCCCAGTACCATATGATATGCGAGCCCGGGGCTGCGACCTCCACCCAAACCAGGCACAGTGCAGCATGCCTAGAGTCTCAGCACTGGGGAAACTAAGGTGGGAAGATCACTCTAAGTCCAAGCTGAGTAGTGAGAACCTGTACAAATAAATAAATCTTAAAAGTACAAGATCCTCTAACCACAACTTTCCAGGTGAGGTAATTCTCTGCCAGTGTCAGGAGTGGATAACACCCTGCCCCACCTCACATACTGATCGCTGGGACAGTCACATGTGGGTGAAACTCAACAGCAGTTTACAGATCACCAGTGCATGAGTCCTGGAATTCTACGTTCTTCTTACTTCTTAAATTGTAAAACAGGACTTTTCATCTTTTCATCCTATCTACGTATTAACCCGGAGAAAGCTGAGGAGCAGTCAGGATTACCTGTGTGGAGGTTCAGTATGAACACTGATTGGAAAGCCCTATCTGAAAAGGGAGGCAGGATCAGTAAAAGCCTCTGAGAAGCCTTCGGAAGCCTGGAGCAGATGACTGATTCCTGGGAGGCTGAGCTCCCCAGCCGCCTCATCCAGTGCTGGTGGGTCCCCACCCTCCCAAGCGCAGTTGCCCTATCTGCCCTCAGCCAGTGTCCCCTGTGACCTGCATCTTTGTTATGTGATCAGTGTAGACTTTTGTGTGGACTCAAATGAGTATATGTGAGATTTTTATTTTAACTTAAAGTTTAGATTTTTTTTAGTTTTTTAAAAGTAGTTTGATTTAGGCCAGCAAGAGATCTTAATGCTGTAAATCACCTTCTTGGGCAAGCTTATGCAAAATGCAGATACCTCGGCTCATTTGCTGGCATCACAAGCAGCACCAGCCCTGCCCACAAGGTGGGATGTGCCTGCCAGAATGTGGGCATAGTGGTGTGTGCCTGTCATCCCAGCACTGAGAGACTGAAAGCAGGAGGATCACCATGAGTCAGAGTTTGCGTAGTGAGACCTTGAAACAACCAAAAGCATAAAAAAAAAAAAATAGTTTTATTTCACTGTAAGTTCTCTGTTGCATTTTAGTTGTGGTAGAACACATCCGTAGCCTACCTCTTAAGAGCTTGATGCAAGAGGATCATTGTGAATTCCAGTCCATCCCAGGCTATAGAATGAACTGAAGGCCAGGCTGAACAGCATAGCATGACCCTGCCTCAAAAAAGAAAAAAATGAAATCTCAGGGCCTCTTTCTTTCCTGAAATTTTCCCTAGAATCTGGCAGATATATGATCACAGAAATTCCATCAGTCATGTGGATTATTTTTTCACCAGAGGTTTCAAAATAGCCAATCCAAGAGTGTTACTCATTGCTTCTTGCTATTAATTGGAAGTTGCACTGTATCTCATCTTTGGCACCAATATTTCTGAATCACAACTTATAAAAGCATGTTCTTGAGTGTTCTTGGATTTATTGTTCTTGAGGCACAGAAATCATTAAGATGCTGCCCAGCCTCCTGACATCTTATAGTGGTTTTTAAAAATATATTTAGTACAGTATCTATAGGGTCTCACTACGTAGATCAGACTCATAGTGTTTCTCCTGTTTTCAGCCTCTCAAGCACTAGCTTTATAGGTGTGCACCATCATGCCCAGTGTCAGTCATCCTCTCAGTGTGGCCCCAGGGTCGGTCCAGGACCCTGGGACAGCATGCCTGGGATCAAACCCTGGCCGCTGCATCTGCTGAAGCAGGCATCTGGCTGGTCGCTTATGGGCTTTAATTATACCATATTTTATTAAATTATAGACCTGATTAAACTGGGTTTTTTTTTTTTTGTTTCCTTCTTTGTTTGGTTGTTTTTTGCAGAGCCAGAGATTGAACTCAGGCCCTCGCTCTTGTCAGGGAAGCGCTTATTCCATTGAGCCACCTCCCCAGCCCCCTAAAAATATAGATCTGGAAACTACAGATTGTTGGCACTACATGTATCTTTTTTTCTGCAAGAATGGTTTTGGTTTTGTTCTGAGGATATGTTTCAAAATAAAACATGAGTCTGCTTGACTTTTCTTAGGCGCACTGTGGGAACCGACATTAGATATTGGGCTATCTGGTTTTTCCATTTCCTTGGTTATATTTCTTTGGAGTGAGGATCAGCATATGGCTTCAAAACTAGTGGGAGCCAGTTTCAGATTCCTTAGTTCCTAGTTCCGAGAGGGTCCAGATGTTTGGTGTGGAAAGGAACTTTTTGCTTCCACCCTGCTTTATCATGATGCTATCAGACATTTTCTTGGTATCGTTACAGGCAGAATTAATGCCTCAGGACCATAAGCACAAGAAGATTTGGGATAAACTGAGCACTTCTCTACTGTTCTCAGAGCAGGGACTCTTGACTACAAGTTGGTTTCCTCATGGGTGAGAAGGGTGTCCCAGCCTTCCCTGAAAGGATGTGATTTTCCCCTTTCTTTTCCAGGACCCCTGGCCTTCCACACTCACCAACATGACCACTCAGGCTCCACGTGTACTACTGGAACTGGCAATTGAGAGCCTGTTGAGAGACAAGGCCCTGGCCACAGAGGCCATGAGATATTTGCCAGGGGAGCTCTTCCCACAGGTGTTCATGGAGGCCTTCACCAGGGGACACACAGAGGTCCTGAAGGCCATGGTGCAGGCCTGGCCCTTTCCCACCCTGCCCCTTGGAGCTCTCATGAACATTAAAAAGCCAGGGGCATTGGACATTCAGGAGGACGTTGAGCAGGCACAGAAAAGGGTGCTGCAAGCTGTGCTAGATGGGCTGGATGTGCCGCTGAGACAGGAGGTGCGCTCCAGGTGAGTGTAACTGAGGTATCCTAGAGAGAAGGCCAGGGTATTCCAGGAAGAGACAGAAAGTATCAGAGAGAGTGCAGGGAAAATGGTGATGCAGAGGCTTCTGATGGTGACTTCCTGATCAGAGAAGCCTTGGGCATTTCTGAGGTACCTGGCACTGCACTGACAAATGGGGAGCGCAGCTAATGATGGAGGTAGCAGTGAAAGGAGCAAGAAGTTCTTGACTCCCTCAAACGCAGGATGAGCAGGGACTGGGCTGGATCCAAGGGAGAGGGAGAAGCAGAACTCTGCAGCAGAGAAAGAGGAGAGAAGACAGCAACTGACCTCAGAGATGAGGAAGTCACAAGAGGAAACTAGGTCCTGCCCTAAGTTTTCAGATTCATTAACTGGTTCATCCACAGGAGATTCAAACTGCAAGTTCTGGATATGCGGGCCATGCACCAGGATTTCTGGAGAGTCTGGGCTGAAAACAAATTGGAAGACTGCTCCATGTGGAGCAGATCAGACAAGACTAGGCCAAGGGTACCAAACAAGAGAAGCCTCAAAGTCATTTTAGAGCTGTGGATCCATAAGGGTCCTCTGGATCCAGAGGTATTTCCCCTCCTCCAGTGGGTCAGGAAGAGGGAGGATGTGGTGCAACTGGACTGTAGGAGGCTATGTATTACCACCAAGCGCCTTCACCACATCACAGAGGTCATGGGAATGCTGAACCTCGAATGTGTGCAGGAGATGGAAGTGGATCGTCACTGGACAATCATAAAGTTGGCTCGGTTTGCCCCTTTTCTGGGCCAGATGAAAAATCTTCATAAATTAGTTTTCTGTGACATCTTTGTGCCTGCCAGCATGTCCCGAGAGAAGAGAGATCAGTTGGTCACCAAAATCACCTCGGAATTTCTTAAGCTTCACTATCTGCAGGAGATTTTTATGAACAAGGTTGACTTCATTGAAAACCACTTGGATGAGGTACTCAGGTAAGACATGGAGATTTCTCTGCAGTCAGAAGAATGTTTCTGTGTTGTACAAAGATTAAAGAGGTGGACTGTGTGTAACCGAGAAATGTGACAGATCAAATGCTAGACTATCAACACATTCATTACCGTTTTACTCCTCAGTACTATAAAATTGTGTCACACAGCCACCTTATTTGAGTAGCCAGACTGGTAAGGGCCACTAACCTAGGATGCCAGGATGTGGGGAATCCATACACTGAATGAAGGAGAGGCTTCTTCCTCACGAAGCCCATGCAGGTTGACATGCTGAGAAGATGCAAGGCCACTCCTATCCTGCTAGCAGTCAGCATGAGAAGGATCGGCCTCGGAATCAGCTGATGACCATATGGGAAGTGCAGGAGGCTGAAACTGATAGCAAAGATCAGAGAGTCAGGAGAGCAACAGAGCTACAAACCAATATCATTTTTGAAAACTCTAGTAGCTATGGCCAGATCTTGTCTCCTTTTTCCTTCCTGCCTTTTTTTGCTGCAACTGGCTTCAGAAAAAGGCTTTGGTTTTCTGCTTGGGATTTAGGAAAGGGGACTGTAGAGATTGAAAACTTAGATATGCAAGCAAGTGATCAGAAAGCCATCCTTAAATTTTTCTGAATTGAGTGACATATGGTTCACCATGATGTTCTTCACCACACATGGATTTTCATCACCAATTTTAGCTCTAACTCCCTGATCTCTCCCTAGGTCCCTGACATCGCCCTTGGTGACCCTCTCACTAACTCACTGCCAGCTTTCACTCTATGACTGGAACCTGCTGTCCTGCTCTGAGCAGATCAGACAGCTGAAGCACTTCACTGTGAGTTGTATCAGCCTCACTCCTAGTCCTGACCCTCTCCAACACTTGCTGAGGAATGTTTCAGCTACCCTGACCACCCTACATTTGGAAAACTGTGGGATCACTGATGCACAGGTCTCTAACTTTCTGCCTTCCCTGAGTAGCTGCTCAGAGCTCACTACCTTCTGCTTTGTAAGAAACTTCATATCCATGTGCACCATGAAGAATCTGCTGTGCCACACTGCCAGGCTGAGCAAGTTAACCCGGGAGATTTACTCTCCTCCTCAGGATATTTATGTTATCAGAAATGGTTCCCACCTGGAGCTATCAATTGAGATTTATGAAGCACTTAATGGGGCTATGAAGCCACTAAATCATCCAAGAAAAGTCTGGTTTTGTTTTTTTCACTGTGAATTATGTTGCTACAGACACGTACATAGAATACATTCTAATCCATGCCCTGACTGTTTCCTGGTATAGTAGAATGCACATATCATAGGTTTCCTTGGAGCTGGAGCAAAACCAAGATCTTTCAGTGTGAATGAGGAAAGGGCGTGTTGGTCAGCAGGGGGAAGCCTTGGAAAAACACTGCCTTGAAAGTAGAAGTGACCTTTGTGGTACTTGGACTCAGACTGGATCAGAAATAGGAAATTGAGCTGAGAGATGTCAATTCAATCTTGAGAGGAATGTGCATATGAATGTAAAGCAATGATCATAAATAAAGACAGTTGCCTGTGAATCATTTGGTTTTGCCCATGATTATTTTACTTGTTTCTTCTTCTTCTTCTTCTTCTTCTTCTTCTTCTTCTTCTTCTTCTTCTTCTTCTTCTTCTTCTTCTTCTTCTTCTTCTTCTTCTTCTTCTTCTTCTTCTTCTTCTTCTTCTTCTTCTTCTTCTTCTTTTGTATTTTTGAGACAGTGTTTCACTATGCCATTCAGGCTGGCCTTAAGCTCACTTTTGTAGCTCAGACTGGTCTCAAACTCACAACAGTCCTGTCTCAGCCTCCCAAGTGCTGGGATTATAGGCATGCGCCACCATGCTCGGCTATTGTTTCCTCTTAAGAGTGCGTGAATCTATAGGAACTGGGGAGAAAAAAGCTGTGAGCTATCTGATCAGTGAGCTTTGGCCTCTGGGTCTCACAACAGTCAAGAGAGATACTCTGCACTGTTCATTCTCTCCCATTCATTAGTTTTCTCTAGCCACATTTTCCCCCCATGCTTGCTGGGAATTTCTCCCTCACTAACATATTCATTTTCCAGGACTCATTTGAGACCCATTCAGTTGAGCTACAACCACAAAACTTTTGTTTTTAGAGAAACTCCTGGGTGTCTACACTGGGCTTGGACTTGTGGTTCCCTACCTAACATTCCGGAATATCGTGATAACAGCTATGGACATTTATGCTGTCATCACTACACCCAAATGATGGGCCTCTTTTTTAGATGAATCTACTTTGCGAACATTTATAGTGACCACCTCTCTAAATGAGACTTCCTTAGTGAAGCACGAGAGATATGATCAAGAGCATACTGGATGTGGAAGGCCACTCGTGAGTCCAAGGTACAAGAAACAAAGGGAAATTTTGTGTCAAATAAATCCATGTGACAGGACGCTATAGCTCAAAGGCCACACTCAAGGCCTAGAGCACTCTTAGATTAAGTGAAAATCTCCTTCCCTATGAACTTTAGTGTTAACCTGACATCAAAATGTTCAACAACAAGTCTGAGTCATAATTCTGTTCTAAAAGACAAAAAGTTCTGTAGTCAAACTAGAAACTTTGCCAGGATGTCTCAGTTTTTCTTCTCTCATTCCTCGGACCAAGACCCAAAACCCAAAATGAAGGAAGGAAAGGTTTATTTAGCTCACAGTTACTGGAGGTTCCAGCCCATACTCAGTTGGCTGTAATGCAGATTGGCACAAGGCACAGAGTAACCTTTCATGACAAGAGCAAAGAGCGGAGAGCAGAGGGAGGAGAAGCTGGCTGGCCTCTCTGCCCTCCTGACATTGTAATGCAAACGGCCCACCCTAGGATTAGGATATAGCAGTCACACCTCTCATCCCAGCATTCAATCAAGAATGAGTCACATGAAGCACATAGGGAAGCCCAAGGGCCAGGTTCGATTCCTGGCTTCCATGCCACATAGGCCCCGCCCTTGGGTGCGCTGAGCCTGTGAAGTACGGGTGTGGTGGCACACACCTCCAATCCCAGAACAAGGGAGGCAGAAATCAGGAGGATCCCTACATTGTGGGTTGTGTAGTGAGACCCTGCACACACACACAAACACACACACACACACACACACACACACACACACACACACACAGACGTATGAGTCGCAAACTCCAGAAGCCAGTCACCCCAGGACTGCTTGAGGATTTGGGGGGACACTGATACCCAAACCATAACACAAAACATCAGGCTGAACAACCTGAACTACAGACAGAAAGTGGTGCTCAGAGTAAGGACCAAATCTCTCCCACAGTGAAGCACAGGCATTTCCTTTGATTAAAAAGTCCTGAGCTCCTTTGATGACAAGAGCAGCCCCGTGGATATCAGGAAAGCAGCCTATCAAGCTCCCTGGTGGAGATAACAGCCCGTCTTCTTCCCTTCCACTTCTCCTTTTTATATTGTTGGCAGCAATCCTCAGGTGGGGCCTCCTCCTCCAGCACCACACTGACTCAGTCACTTGGGTGTTACCAGTTGACCATTACTTGTGAATTCACCACAATGAGGAACTTGAGCCTGGAAGAAGTCTCTCAGGGACCTACACAGCAGTGCCAGCCCTGTGCTTGTAATGAAAACTGCACAGGTCGAATCATTTCTAGATCCAATATTTTTCAACCAGGCTATGGTTTGAAGTGAACAACTATGGACAAAAACAATGCTTTGTATTTATTTATTTATTTTTGTCTTTTTGAGACAGAGTCTCACTATGCAGTTCAGGCTGGCCTTAAACTCACTTTGTAGCTCAGGCTGGTATCCAACTTACAGTAATCCTCCTGCCTCAGCCTCCTGAGTGTTAGGATGACAGGCATGCGCTACCACGCCTGGCTTTACAATGCTTTATAAAGGTTTCACTATTTTACTCAAATCAGTCATTTAAAGAGCCATCTCTCTTTCTCACTCTTTGATCATACACAGTGGCCTGTCATCATTCTGTGGGGTGTACTTCCTTTCTCACTTTTGCTTGTTTGTTGCTCCAAACACACTCTTCAGAATCTCTTTTTCAACATTGAATAAAACTTTGCAGTTGCAAAGGAAGAATAGATTTTCTAAAGCTGAATGTTTTGGTATGTATATGCATTTCCAAGACACAGGTTATGGAGGTAGGAGGATGTCCATGACTTAAGTGAAGTGGCAACTAAATATCCAGAACTTCTCTCAAGGCAAACGTGCGAAATCTTAAATAGCCAGGCTTGATGGTGCATGCCTGGAATCTCAGTGACTTGGGAACCTGAAGCACCATGACATAAGTTCAAGAGTAGCCGGCCACTGTCATAGGACTACCTCAAAGAAGAAAGAGTGAAAGCTGAAGATGTGTGGAAGAGTACTAGCTTTGGCCTGCAGCACTGTGTAAACAAATAAACAAACAAAAAATCTTACACACAAATTACTGTTTCTTACTCTTCAAGGGCAAGGAAGCTCTTGCTAAATAATTCAGGCTGATCTTGCATTCACTGTGCAGCCTGGTCTTAAACTCGTGGCACTCCAACTCATCCACACACGTAAGTGCTGGGATGGTGGACTTGTACCACCACATTCAGTTTCTCTGCAATAAATTTTAATGTACAATTCACCAAAGTATCCACTTACTAAGCCTCCTTAGGTCATTTATTGCCAACTTCTGTATCATCTGAGAAGACTAGACGTTCTGAATTAGGACAAATCATGTTTTATGTTCATTGTGTATACAGCACACATAATAAATACACTGCAGAAACCTAAGGACAGTGGTCCAACACCCTCGTCATCAACACACTTCCTCTGCTCCTGAAAAACGGGCGAGGGGAAGGATACAGTAAACAAATACATCCCCATGTTCCATGTAGCCACCATCTCCTCAGGATTCCACAGAAAAGCAGAGCTCTGACAGCCGGTAGAGCTGCAGATAGCAGCGCAAGGCTGGCTGCATCTCTGCTGCAGCTGATTCCAAACTTTGGAACACGCCTGCCCCCTGCTGTTGAGTCGGGGAGGTGAGAACACCTTCTGAGAAGGATACTTTTTTTTTTTCCATTTATTTTTACTTTATTAAAATACAAATGTCAATCAGACAGTTTCAAAACACCTTAACCATACAGAGTCGATGAATTAATACATTGCAAACTGTTTTCATTGTAAAGCCCAAATAATTTCTAAAAACATACATGAGGTTGTGCCGCCATCCTGTTCTGTATGCGCCGCCTTAGTACATCAACAAACCATGTCAGCTTGTACAGATACTGCCTGATGTTATGTCTGCTTATGGCCATAGAGCTTAAATCACCTATATTCCCAAAACAAAGAGGACACACAAACCTCAGCTGGGGCCTAGCTTAGAAAAACATTTAATCTC
>PVKA01036718.1:0-21575 GCA_004027165.1 Ctenomys sociabilis
AAAGAAAGTTTTGTTAATTCTGTACATCTTATTGAAACCAAATTTTATTTCTTTTCTCTTTCTCTTTACTTAATTTGTTTGTTGTTTACTTTTGTTTTTCTATAATATTTCTGCTATATTTCTCTCTAATCTTTATCATTTCCTCTTTTCTAGTAATGGGCTTGGTGTGTGTGGGTGTGTGTGTGTGTGTGTGTGTGTGTGTGTGTGTTTTATAGCTCCCTAGCCAAAAAGTCAGGTATCTTTTGTGAGGTTTTTTATATTTTGTTACCAGGAATTGAATTCAGGACCTTGTGCTTGCCAGGCAGGTGCTTGTGCTGCTGCTCTACATCCCTAGCTCTTTCCTTCTTTAATGCAAACATTAAAGTCATAAAGTTCTTTCTGTGCAAAGCTTTTGGTGCACTCCACAAGTTTTAGCATGTCCTGTCTTCATTTTCTACAAACTGTTTTGTCACTTCTTTTATTGTCTTCTTTGACCCATCAGATACTTGGAAATATGTTTGATTTTCATTAAATATAATACACCTACAGTAAGTGTAATGTAATAATAATAATAATAATATAATATAATTATATTTAATTCGTGAATTTTCCAGTTTTCCATCTATTTTTCATTTACTTTTTGGCTTTCTTCCTTTGTTTTTAGAAAAGAAATTTTGTGTTTCAAGCTTTCTTAATGATTTAAGGTATGGATGAAGTGTGAGCTACCCTAAAGAATGCTCAGTGTGGACAAGAAATATTTGTGTTCTGCTGGTGTTGGGTTGAGTGTTTTCCATATGTTTACTAATTCTAGTTGATTCATAAAGTTATTCAATTCCTTTATCACTTTATAGGCCCTTTAAGATGTTCTTCATTTTGTTAAAATTGGCACATTAAATTATCCAACTATTATTATAGAACTCCTGGCCAGGCATCATGGAGCCCACCTGTAATCTCAGCTCTCAAGAGGCTGAGGCAGAAGGACCATGAGTTCAATACCAGCTTGGGCTACAAAGTGAACTCAAGGTTACCCTAATTTATACAGTGAGAATCCATCTCAGCAACAACAAAAAAAAAAAACATTTAAAACAGAAAAGTATTGTCTATATCTTCACATTTATCAATGTTTGCTTCATATTTTCTAGGACTCTGTGTTTGGCTTGTATGTCTGTAATTGTTATGTGTTCTGAACAAATTTAAGCTTTTGTCAATCTATTACATTCCTCTAACATGTTATTGCAAAAGATTTTGACTAAAAGACTATGTTGTTTCACATCAATATAGATATTCCAGGTCTGTCTTGGTTGATATTTACATCGGGTGTACTTTCATATCTTTACACTTTTCACCTATTGTTCCCTTGGATCCAAAGTGTCTTGTAAACATCACAGTTTGGTGATGAAGTTTTATTTTCATCCATTCCACAAGTAGGTGCCTTCCTGTTACAGTTTAATCCAATGACTACAGTAAAGTAATCATTGCTATGAAAGAACTTCTACCATTTTTTCTGGCTTGTTTTCCAAAGTCTTGTACCTTTTCTGGCACCTTTTTTTGGGGAGAGGAATCAGGGGTTGAACTCAGGCCTTTGTGCTTGCCAGGCAAGCACTTTTTCTACTGAGGTATCTCCCTAGCCCCCTTTCCGTGATTACTGCTTCTTTGTTTGTTTAGTGAGTTTATTATAGGGTTGTTATTGCTCAGGTCTTAAAAGTCTCCTGTTTTTTTTTTATTTTTTATTCACTTTAATGAGAAAAATAGCAATGAAACAGTTTCAAAACAGATTAGTAGGACAGTTACAATAATTAATACATTCCATATTGTTCTTTATAGTAGTTATTCAGAGGACAAAATGCAGACATGATATCCTGTCTAAACAATATCAGTACAAAAAATAAATAAATAAATAAAAACAATATCAGTACAAACCTTCCTACTCATTGAACTAAGAGAAAGTAGTTGTATATATATTTGAATATAAATATATATAAAGACATATATATTTGAAGATATATATATCTTCTGGCCTATGGCATTAGGGAGAGATGATGGAATCTCCAAATCTATAGAAACTTGGGCTTTGTGAAGGAGGTTAAGTTACTGGGGAATGCTCTGAAGGGTATGTTGGGGCCCTGGTCTCTCACAGTCTTGCTGTGTTGCTGTCTCCTTGCCTCCCTGTCTCTCTGTCTTTGTCTTTCTCTCTCTCTCTGTCTCTCTGTCTCTTAGTCTTTCTATCTCTCTTCTCTTCTCATCTTTTTCCTTCTCTCTCTCTGTGTCTCTGTCTCTCTTTCTGTCTCTGTCTCTCTATCTCTCTGTCTCTCTCTCTCTGTCTCTGTCTGTCTGTCTGTCTGTCTGTCTCTCTCTCTCTCTCTCTCTCTCTCTCTCTCTCTCTCTCTCTCTCTCTCTCTCCTCCCTTTGCTTGCTGTTCACCATGAAGCAAGCAGCACTGCTTTACTCCATGCTCCCTGTCACAATGCTCTGCCCCACTGCAGGCCTCACAACAAAGGAGTCCACTCAACATAAACTAAATGTTCTAAAACCATGAACCAAAATAAACCTTTCCTTCTTTATATTGATTTTAGTAATGGAAAATTAGCTAAATCAAGTGCTTGGCTAATACAAGTATGCACATTTTTATTCCCTTCTAATTTTCTTTTAAATAAACATTTTAGTTTTTTGAAAGTAGTTCCTATTGGATCGTAATCAGCATCAAAAATTTATAACGGGTTGGTTTACACTGAAACTAATTTATCATCAATAGCATGCAAACACACTACATAGCTCCATCCTTCTACTCTTAAGCTTTGTGATCAAAAATTGCATATTTATTATTATATGTCCAGGAACATTGATTGATAATTACTTTTGTATATGTCTTAAATATTTTAAGAAATAAATATCATCTTTGTTTGAAAATAAATTTGTAGACTATATATCAATAAATTATCTTATACTGAGTTTAGTGTTTTGTTAATTACATCAATAGAGATTTTTATCTATCTATTTGAGCTTGACTTAGTGCTTAAAATCTTCTTACATCACCCTAGAGGGTTCTCTTTAACATTTTCTACAGGGCAGTTGTATGAGTAGCAAATAGCTTAAGCTTTGATTTATTTAGAAATAATTTAATTTCTGCTACATTTTTGAAGAAGGCTTTACCAAATCAGCAATTCTGAGTATATAAATTATTTTCCCAAATCACTTCTCCATGTTTGTAAACATCATGTTTGTTCACTTATTTCTGTATTACCAACCCATCTTTCCACACACCCTCAAGTAAGGGGTGTCTATCACGCTCACTGTAGTATTCCAGTACTTAGGACCTGGCACAACACGTCCACATGAGCATAGCTGAGTAAATGAGTGAGTCTAAAAGATACCACATTCTCCATACAGGGCATTACCTTAGGTGACTGTGTAGCAGCTGAATGATTTTAATGAAGGGAGCCAGCAAACTTCTTCCTTAACCATAACTGATATAGGTTGTGGGAAAGGAGTATATCCTACTGGATTCCAAAGTCTCATGGCCTGGGTCACTTTAACCTTTAAAAGCTTCCAAACTTCTTGAGGTAGATATACTGATGTCATTAGAGTAGTAAGAAATTTGAGAAGTATCCTGTTTCTGGTTATAGTCATTCTAACTATGCATGTATAGCACAAAGTGAGTGAGTGAACACAGACCAATGACCTGTGCTATACTTATCAACCCATGCAAATGCAACATCTGATTTAAAGTCATCCTTTGCTTGTTGCTTTTACCCTCTGTTTCTGAAATTCAGGCCATAGTGGCAAATATAACCATGGCATACCATGCAGTCATGTGCAGAAATTCCAAAAGTGTAGGCATTTACATGAATTTTTTTGAATAGTATGGTGAACATTACAAAAAATTACAATAAATGCAGAAGAAAATTTCTCATTTCTTGTGCTAGGCATATTAAGGCTGACTGTCATATTTACGTGACACTACAATGAAGATTTAGGAAAATTAGGTTAATGTTTGCACTAATATATATATATATATATATATATATATATATATATATATATATATATATATATATATATATATATATGTTATGATTACTTGGAAGTCACCTGTGCAATTTAGAATACTCTATGTGTTTTTCCTGCTGGCTGTCCTCATTTTGACTCCAAGGAACTCTTCTCACACTCAGTGTGCCTGAGCATGCCTTTTAGTTTGCCAAGTTCATTCTTATAAACTATAAACTTTTTCTTTATGCTTAACTCAAAACACATTGTACGGAAGAAATGAAAGACATCCAGTTTGCAAAATGTCAAGAAAATAACAATGTAATAAAAGACAACCAGAATGTAGGAAAATACTGCCTATAATTTGGTAAAAATGAAAAAGCATATTTAGATAAGACTAAAAACATCTCCTTATCTGACTATGCTCTCTTATCATTGGAGTGCCACATATACTCAGTGCAAACATTATCTTAATTTTTCAAAATCTTCATTGCACAGTGTCACGTAAATATGACAGTCAGCCTTAATATGCCTAGCACAAGAAATGAGAAATTTTCTTCTGCATTTATTGTAATTTTTTGTAATGTTCACCATACTGTTCAAAAACATTCATGCAAATGCCTACTCTTTTGGAATTTCTGCACATGACTGCATGGTATGCCATGGATATATTTGCCACTATGGCCTGAATTTCAGAAACAGAGGGTAAAAGCTGATGCTTGATCTTAACAGTGACACCAAATTTTAAATTTAAAATAATACTAATTCTTACTTTCTCACTCATTGTATTATTTCTGATTAGTTTTATGTGTGTATATCTTTAGCAATGTAGATATATACATTCACACATGATCTACATAGATAATTTAATCTCATCTCAAATTATTTTTTAAAAGTTAGGGCTTGAAAACTTGCACATAAGCATGGTGATGAATATATACATAAATTTTAATAAAGGAACATTCATTGTGAAGACTCTTTTCTTCTTACAACCTTTAGGAGTGCGTTTTTCACTTCCTTGTTCCTCAGGCTATATATCAAGGGATTCAGCATGGGAATGATAGTGGTATAAAACACCGAGGATGCTTTCTCCTGGATGACTGAGCTCTTGGAAGCAGGTTTGAGATACATGGACATGAGAGACCCATAGAATACCAGAACAGCCATTAGGTGGGAGCTGCAGGTGCTGAAGGCTTTGGCTCTGCCCTCTTTAGAATGGATGTGAAGGATGCTGTTGAGAATAAAGGCATAGGAAACCATGATGGTCAGGCTAGTGGCTACCATATTAAAGCCACCAATGCCAAAAATCAGCAGCTCATCAATGTAAGTGCTGGAACAGGAGAGTTTAATTAGAGGAACAATGTCACAGAAATAATGCTTAATAATATTTGGCCCACAGAAAGACAATCTCAATGTACAACCCCCATGAATCACAGCATCGATGAAGCCTATGGAGAGGACAGCGGCCACTAGCAGTACACAGACCTGTGGGGACATAAGGACATGGTAGCGCAGTGGGCTGCAGATGGCTACATAGCGATCATAGGCCATGGCTGCCAACATGTAGCATTCGGAAATAACAAAAAGACAGAAGAAAAACAGTTGAGTCATACATCCAGAATAGGAAACAGATTTATCCCTGCATAAAAACCCTTCAAGCATTTTGGGGGTGATGACAGAAGAATAGCAGAAATCTAAAACTGACAGACTACTGAGAAAATAGTACATGGGGGTGTGAAGTTGAGAATTCAATGTAATTATTGCTACCATGCCAAGATTTCCCACGATGGTTACTACATAGATCCCTAAGAAGAGGTAGAAAAGGGGCAGCCGAAGCTCTGGCTGTTCAGTTAATCCCAGAAGAAGAAATTCAGTCACTGTGGAATGATTTCTTATGCCCATTCTTCTCTGAGAAATCTGTGGAGATGAGAGGGAGGGTTAAACAAAGCACAGTCCCAATGGCTTTTTTTTTTTTTTTTCGGAACCGGGTATTGAACTCAGACCCTTGCACTTGCTAAGGAAGCACTTATTCCACTGAGCCATCTCCCCAGCCCCTAGGAGGGTTAAACAAAGCACAGTCCCAACTCTTCTCCCTTTCCCCAGAGACCAGGTATGGGGAGGTATAAAAGTACTAACCATTGTGGAAAAAAAAAAAACAGCACTTAAAAATAGAGTCAGGTGGCTGGGGAGATAACTCAGTGGTCTAAGTGCCTACCTGGCAAACACAAGGATCCAGGTTTGATCCCCCGTACAGAACGCCATGCTGACCCCACCCCAGGCCCAATGTACCAACCACCAAAACTTCGTGTGGTGGTTCACACCTCTAATCCCATTGCTGAGAAGGCTAAGACAGAAAGATCACTATCAGTCCAAGCTGCATAACAATATCCTATACCAAATAAATAAATAAAAGACTTTAAAAATTTAATTTAAAACAGTGGAGTCAGTAAGCATCTACCTACAATACATTTTATGAAGCATGAATATACTTTCCCATCTTTCCCTATGTCTCAGATTCTTTCAGCAAAGGACCATCTCTCAAGCCATGGTTAGGGACAAGAGTAATATTGAAGATAATGGGGAAATTCTTCTAAAGAAAACAGCCAAAGAAACACCTAAGGAAGAGACTGGGAGCCAAGATACTTTGGCAATGACACATCTGGCTAGTGCTGATCTTGTTTCTAGAATTTCCTATAAGGAAAACAATGCTTGCTAAGATCCATTATGATTTTCTGTGCAAGGTTTCTAATGTTGTTTAGCAGAATATCAACTTGAGGAAGATGTTAACAGCTCTTACCTAGTACCCAAGGATAACTTGAGACATGCTAAATTACAGAGTTAAACAAGTTTCTTAATGCTTTAGTCTGTATGACATAGATTCTCCAAACTTATTTTTAAACTATGTCATTGCACCAGTGTGACCCAGATTATATTTCACCAAAGTGGGTTCGTTTGGGTGTTTATTCCATTTTTAATCTTACCATAAAAATATTTCCAGATGAAAATGTCATTCTGACACCATGGTGGCAATGTATGGTGGCATAACCTCTCACCTCCCAAAACTGTTTGAATCTTCTGAACGTCTGGCCACCCTCCAGACTGAGCTCTCTTATCACACTAAGACCACTGAGCTCAACATAGGGCACTGGCACTGCCACTTCTGGAAAAGCTGAAAACTAGGCATGTTTCCTCAGGTTTTCTCCATAGCACCTCTGGTCCATAACCACACTTCTCCTCAGATGGATGAAGATAGCATCGGCTTGGAGGCACCCACTCTGATGTCAAGCATGACCTTCCCCCTAGAAACCTGGACACTTTTCATTTCCTGATGAACTTTGTTCCAAAGCCTCTCTGTAGGCTCACATTTGCCCAAAGATTATGTATAATCCTACTCAAATATCCAAACAAGAGTCTCAACTTGCCCAGGATCTGCCTCTCCTTTGTTTGCAATTAGTCATTATTCAGTTAGGGCAGGGCACTTTCTGTTGGTCATCTGATTTCTCAACGATGCATGAAATACCTCTTCCTCTCCCAGATCTCTCTCTCTTCCCCTCTCTCTCTCTCTCTCTCTCTCTCTCTCTCTCTCTCTCTCTCTCTCTCTCTTTCTCTTTCTCTCTCTCTCTCTCACACACACACACACAGCTTCATGTCACTCAATAGTTATTATCCGGGAAGGCTTCTAAATTCTACAAAATGTATGTCTTGTATATCTGTTCTTCTCTTCTCTTAAAGGTCAGAGATAAAGAATCATGACAACCAATAGTAATCAGTTGCCATTGGCTGGTTACAGAAGTACCCTGGGGTCTCCCTTTCCCATCACCCCTCAACAGTTAGCATCCATCTGTGTAGTCACAGAGATTACACAGATAGAAATATCAAAGCAGTGTTGGAGAGGACCCATATACTCCATATTTTGCCTTTAATCTCATGGATAGTTTCCAAGTATGACCTTCATCTATCCTAAATGTCAGAACATATTGACCATTCTCAGCATGTATCACATTTCTACTAATCTTCATGGGCTTGTGTTAAGGTCCAATTCCTTTCATGCTGCCCAAGTTTCATGTTTCATTCAAGTGTCCTACTTTCTTCTACCCCACGTCAAGCCAGTGGGATTTTCTTTCCTGAATTTCCTGCTTCCAAAAAAGTGCTTGGCTCTTGCTCCTAGCTACCTGATGTGGTCCATTGACTAGCTGCACCAACATCATTCAGGAACTAGTGAAACTTGTATGAAATGTAGTCTTTGATCCTAGCCCATAATTTCTGAGTTGGGGATCTACGTTTTTACAAGATCCCCATGTGATCTATGCACACATAAATTTGAGAAACATTTATTTTATTCTTTCCTAAAGCTGAAATCACCTGTTCCTTTCTTGTTTTTCTCTCCTGATCCTCTTCCTCCTCCTTCTCTTCCTCCTCCTTTTTCTTCTCTTCCTCCTCCTTTTTCTTCTCCTTTGTGCCAAAAGGCACTGGACGATAATCAAAAGGTGATCTTTGAAAATATCTCATGGGAAATATCTTCTAGGATGAGGGATAAAAATTTTAGTTTTATAGTTCAGTGTTTTATACTATGAATAAATTCAAAGATTCCATGGTGTGTAATTAATGTATCAAATATTATATTACGATAAGCTGTATTATGTTCTTGTGTTTATATGAAGCAAAGTTACACAAATAATCTCTTAATTCACATAAAATTGATCAGTGGCAACAAGAACCGACTTTATTTAAACAGTTCCTAAGTATTCATCATTAGGCTAAGGGTGAAATTTTGTTACGATGTATGTCTGACCACCATCCAAGGTAAGTACTATACTGACTGAGCCCTGATTTCAGTTTCATGTATTTTTAGTAATTTAAAAATATAATACACTGTTTTAAACATAAGATAACACACAATATTATTAAAAGTATTTTATGAAGAAAGTCTAGATGAGCATTTTACAATAGAAAAATTGCAGCCATGTGGGATATTTGAAATAGCTTAGAAGTCACCTTTTGGGCTTTGGTTTAGTTTGGTTTGGTTTAGTTCAGTGCTTCTTTGAAAAAGGGTCTTACCATGCAGTTCATGGTGGTCTTGAACTCACTAGTAGCCCAGAGTAGTCTTTAACTCATAGTAATCTTTCTGCCTCAACCTCTAAAGTGCTGGAATTACAGACATGTGCCACAACACCCAGTACAGAAGCCCTTTTTTAATGTATTTAGTACAGGGTCTACAGGGTCTCAGTACACAGATCAGACTCGTAGTGATCCTCCTGTTTTCCACCTCTGAGCTCTAAGACTTTCACTGTGACGATGGACTCACCACAGAGTCTCTGTGAGGTTCATGGTTTAATCTGCAAAAAATAATAAATCCTCCAAATAACTGTTGTATGGATTAAATGGAATTACATTTAAATGGATTTAATCCATTTAAATCCATTTAAATGGATTAAATGGGATTACAGGTGCATACCACCATGCCCAGGCTCAGAAGCCCATTTTTTAAAAAAAGCAAAATCAAACAAATGAAATCAATTTTAATACTTTTGTTTAACTCTGTATGTTGTACAAGTACCATTTCAACATATAATCCATGCAAGACATTTAATAAAAATTTTGGATTTTTCTTTTTTCCTAAGCAGGACAAATTATGAACTCCATGGTGTATTTTTGCAGATACAACACACCTGAACTCAAACCAGTCACATTCCAAAATCTCAACAACCACTTGTGCTGCTTTTTTCCTAGACTGCACAGGTCAAGAATATGCTATTTTTTTTCTAAATCAGGAACCTGTTTTACCATGACTACAAAGAACACTGAGCCCTGAGTCATTGGCTTCGGTGTCAACCTGAGCTCTAAGACTTTCACTGTGACGATGGACTCACCACAGAGTCTCTGTGAGGTTCATGGTTTAATCTGCAAAAAATAATAAATCCTCCAAATAACTGTTGTATGGATTAAATGGAACAACAAGTAGAAGCAGACTGTATCATCGTAAGGTCTACATGAATACACTTGGAAGCTGGAGATTTCTCACTTGGTTCACAAGATAGATGTGAGGTTCCTTAGCTCAGGTGAGTGGCTGGCACAGGACCCAGTCTAAGACATTGCCCATGGCCTTTTCCCTCTATTCCTCATGCTCAGTGGGCTACAAGCATGCAGATCCCCTAGATCTCTCAATGACAATCAGGACCAGATTTTAGGACATATTTTAAAATCCATACAATACGAACATCCTAACACTGAAACTCACCTTCTTCCTCCTGAACACTGTAGGTATCTCTTCTTCCTTCCAACCTCATCACACTTTACTCTCAAAGCTGTATTAATTGTCCTTTCTTCCTTCAGCATCTCAGCAACTGTATCTAAGAAACTGTGATGTTTATTCTTAGATTAGGTATGTTATGTCTAGAAATATGAAGACCAATGGTCCCCAGAGTTCTTTTTATCTCTTGGCGCTTAACAGTTTGTGAATTTATAAGAACTGTCCCCAAGCTGGCCTACCATTTGGGACATCAACCACAGTTCTGGCACACTACTCCAAGCAAGGTTCTTTAGATCTTGCTGCCCAGTGGAGCTGAGGTAGGGTCCCATATAGGCCTTGAGCTGACATACTGTTGAATATATGAAACATCACAAAAAATGGAATCTCCATGAGATGAATGTTTAAACAATAAGTTTGCCACAGTGAAAGATACATTGTCATTGGTGCCCCTCAAAATAGTCTCCTTGCTTCAAACATACTTATTCCATTACTCTCCACATTCTGAAGTAGTTCTGAAAATCCTGCTTTATGATTCTTTAAAAGGAGTGATCAATTAAAACATTCGCCAAATTTTTAGAGCTCAGCTCCTCTATGTTTATAATACTTTTTAAACTCAGATACAGAGCAGATCACTACTGTTCACGGTAAAAGAACAATCTTCATGGAAAGGTCAATTTTAAACTGCTTTCAAAAGTGGGGAGGATTCACAAGCTGAAAAGATATGTAAGTAAGGACACAAGCAAGTGAACTAAGAAGCAGAAAACAAAGAATACATAAAGAACTGTGGGAACAGCTGAAGTGTTTCATGGATACAAGTAATAGAATCAGTGTTCCCAGTGTCTAGTAACTATGGAAGTAAATTGCATAAAGGACAAGTGAATCCAGTAGTACAGTACAGTCCCTAGGGACCCAGCACCACTCACTGCTTGTAGTTTATTTTTAAGTATTATAATAATGCCCATCATGCACCTGTTTCATTCAGAATATTTTGTTCTTACCTGTTTAGAAAAGAATGATCTGAAAAACCATAGAATGTTGGTTCACAGGGATATATTCTTATTTACTTAATAAATCATAAATAAAGAACAATTCTTAAGTCAAATAAATCAATCATGAATGGTGGGCCAGCGCTGGGGACATAGCTCAGTGGTCTAAGCACCTGCCTAACAAGTGCAAAGACAAATTTAATCCCTGGTATGCATGACAAACTTGCCTCAGAACCCCTGGAGCACTGTGCCAGCCCAAAACCAGGTATGGTAGTGCACGTCTGTAATCCTAGCACTGAGGAGGCTGAGATAAGAAGCTCACTACCAGTCTAAATGGTGTAGCAACACCCTACACCAAATAAATAAATAAATGGTGGACCTTATAATAAGAATAGATATGTATGACATGAATTTCTTACTTATTACTAAACCAAATACTATAAGTCATAAGCTATTCTATTTTTATTTTTGCTAGCCGCTTATGTTGCCAAAGTCAACTAAAACTAAGTGTTTATCACGGGAGCTTGCAGAAACCAAGGAATTTACACAAGGCCATGCAACTGGCAAGAACCAAATCTACGAATGCCTCACACCATACCCCATGAGCCCCAGAAAGAGAGCAGGAAGGAGGATGGCTGCTTATATGTGGAGAAATATGTGAGGAACTTTTAGTGACTTGCTAGGTGACTTAGTTTACATTATGCAGATTCAAAAATCAAACAGAGATTTGGGCAAAAGCTCTATCCATTAACAAAACTAGCATACTTGACTAGGGAAATATATCCTAATATCATCACTGACCCCTAAAGTATACATCAGTCACAAAAGTTTGCATAGATATTCAGATAATTCACAAAGAGAAGCCCCAGAGGCCAAAGACTCTAAACTTTGAACTCTTGCATTAAAGAATTCCTTCTGCTCCATGCAAAAGAATCTCTTTCAGAAAGGTCACAAGAGGACCTGAGAACATTTCCAAAGACCAAGTGCTACAATTTGTATAGTATCCCAGAGTGCCAGCCCACTGGCGCTATCCTTAGAAGACAGTCTTATATGTTAACAATGAGTAGATGCAACATGGGAATCAGGATGGGAGAGGACAAAATGAAAACTAGAACTTTCATGAGATCCAGAAGCTCCACTACTAGGTAGATGTCCAAAAATGTCACTGTGGGGAGGACACTTCTGTAGGCCCATGCTCACTGAAGCCCTGTTCACAGTAGGCTGGCTATGACATCAGCCCAAGTGTCCACTACCCCTGAATGGATGAAGAAAAGGTGGCACATAGGCACAATGAAATGACATTCATCCATTAAAGAAGAATGGGATCCTGTCATCTTCAGAAAAATGCATGGTAAAGGCTGTCATATGAAGTGAAATAAGCCAGACACAAAGAGATGAGTATCATATAACCTCACTTATATGTGGAATACTTTTTAAAAATCAATTTCATAAAAGGTAAGAGAAGAATGGGTCATCAAAGGCTAGGGAGAGTAATTGGTCAGTGTGTGTATTAAGTTACAATTAGACACAAGAAGCTCTAGTGTGCTATTTTCCCACAGAGAGATTACAGATAACAATACTGTACTGCACATTTTTAAAAGTTAGAGAATCCTGAGATTGGTGGCATATGTCTATAATCCCCACACTTGGAAGACTGAGGCACGAAGACTGCTACTTGTTGCTAGGCCAAGGCCAGCCTCAGATACTGAGTACAAGGCCAATCTGAACAATGTAGTGTCATGGTATCTCAAGAAACAGAAAGCAACAACAAAAGTTAGAGGCAGAGAGCTTGAAAGTATTACCATAAAGTAATGATAAAGGTCTGGATAGATAGATATATTTAAGTTGTTACTCTATTAATACATACAATGCTCTTGTTTAATGCAATACTTAAAATGAATTTAAATAATAAAGCTGAACACACAATAAAACAAAAATTTTTTTTAAATGTTAGTACGCTAATATTATCAAGGGCACCTGGTAAAATGGGTCTACATCCTTTTCCCCAGCCCTGTTAAAGTTCTGATTCTGAATCTGTGGTCCTTGGTTTCAACAAGCATTTTAGAGACTTACTCAAAAAATCACATAGTTCCCTTTTCCCCACAACCTCTCCAACATTTGTTTTTGGTTGAACACTTCTCCACTGCTGGTGGGAGTGTAGACTGGTACAACCATTGTGGAGGTCAGTGTGGAGACTCCTCAAAAGAGTAGGACTAGAAATCCCATTCAAGTCGGCTATCCCCCTACTGGGAATTTTCCCAAAGGAACTGAAAACATTGTATCATAGTGATACATGTGTACCTATATTTATAGCAGCACAGTGTGTGATAGCAAAATCTTGGAAACAACCAAGATGTCCATCACATGAGGAATGGTTGAAAAACATGTGGTACTTCTATATAATGGAGTATTACTCAGCTATTAAGAATGATAAGCTTGAAGCATTTATACTGAAGTGGATGCCACTTGAACATATACTCATAAGTGAAATAAACCAGACACACATGTGTGAATATTGTATAGTCTCCCTAGTATAACACGCGAAAAGCAGAAATACAAATGGAAACATACAACAACTAAAAATAATTGATTCTGATAAGACAAAGTCAATGGCATATACTGCAGTGTACTAATCAGCTTTATTATTTATTATTATTTCTGAACAAGGAGATTATGGAGCCACAGAGGAAAGAGATCAAAGTTCTATAGTGTGTCTGGGGAGAGTCACATAGAGAGAAAACTTTGTCTCAGGCTCTCACAGAGAGCAAACTGGTCAAGGATTGGCCGTGACTCATTCACATGGATGACACAGACAAAGGATCTACAGAATAAGGTACAGGACTACAAGATAAACCCTGAGGGGACTTCACTGACCACATAAGAAACATAAAGTACATGTGTTGGTATATAGGTCTTGCTCTATCTAGGTCTTAACCACCCAGCAGAAATGTATAAAAATGAAGTATACATCACTGGGCCATAATATTAAGCTGAGCTGTAAATAGCTATGGTCAACAACTTCTTAGGATAACTCACTACTGTTGTAGAATGCTGGACTGTGTTGGATTGTGTTGTTGAATTCAGGCACCTAAAGTAGTTGAATGACAATGGAATGTCCATCTTTGACAGGTATAGACAAAGGAAGGGGTATAGAAAGGAAGAATCATGATGTGTGTGTATGGATAGTACAGTTGGGATAGAGAATGCCAAGCTGCAACATAATTATACAAGAGGCAAGATTTGCACTAATGGTGGTTGGACAGGATATTATGTAGTCTTCTAGTACCACCACTAGGAAAATAACAAGGTAGAAAGTATTAATTATTGAATCTTTGATGTAATTCAGGTATAAAAAATAAGATACGCAAACAGCTACCCTCTTAATTTACTGATAAGAGACATATGGTATAATAATATCTGTAAGTATAATATCATGTATGTACCTTCTATGATACCAAAACATTATGAAAAGAGTTTGCAATGTATTAATTTATCAAATCCATCTTCTCAAGGTATCTTAAAACTGTCTCATTGACATTTATAGTTCAATAAAATAAAAATTTTTTTTAAATTAAAAAAAAAAATAAACCTCATGAGATGCTTCAAAAAAAGAAATCACATAGTGCTGGCAAATGTCATTATCTAGGATTCCCAGATATGCAGGACAGCACTCAAAGACCTATGACCCACCTCAGGAAGATCCCTGAATAATAAGTGAAGGCAAGTGACATAAAAATCCATCTAGAGTGTATTATACACATAGATAATAGATATATATGTATTTGTCCCTAAATAGCACAAACGCCCCCTTCACCAAAGCCCAGCAGAGGGAGGAAAACTTAGGTGCCCCTAAGTTTCATGTGACACTTTGTACCCTTCTCTTCAGGACATTGTCAGAGATGGCTGCTTCTACTAAAAGAAATATGGGGCAGTGTCCTTGGGAAACATATCCTTCCAGCAGAAATCAGACTACCAGGCCCATATCAAGAGTGCTGGTGTGCAACCTCTCATCGCCAACACAAAGTATTTCTGATGATGTCAGTGGAGGCAGAAATCATCCCTTCCCTTTAAAATGAAAGAAAACAGTGCCAGGTAGGAGTTCCAGAATAATGCAATTAAAAACTCATCTACAAAATTCCAGCCTTGGCTTCACAGGTGCAGGAGTTCACCGTTTCGTTTGCCTGTTCTTGAAAATATTATTTGGGTCACAGAGGCACCTAAGCAGGCTGCTAATTGATGTAGCTACTGAACTGAATGAATAATGATTTCATTTTCCCGATAGTGTTCAGAGCACTTGTTATTTAAAAAAAAAGTTTTAATTGACTCAGATGGGACAATGTACAATTATCTGCAATGAATCTACAATCACTAATGTTATAATATGATAATTTCTACTTTGCAAGAAAAACATAGGAAGAAAAACATTTCCACTTGTCTACAAAGTCTCTTTTTTAAAAATAATTTTGTTGAGAAACAAACAGCAATGAGACAGTTTCAAAACTGATTAGTAGGACAGTGTCAATAATTAATAGATTGCATATTGTTGTCTTAGTGGTTATTCATTGTACAAGATACAGACATGATATCCTGCCCACAAACACTATTAGAACAAATCTTTCTATTCACTGAATTAAGAGAAAGTAGCTGTACATCTATTTTGAATATACAGATACAAAATGATTGTTCATTTCTGTCCCCTCAGACAGCACGGCCAACTCCAGCAGCCTCCTGGAGCCCGCCCCAAGCTCTCCCAGTGATTTGGAATTTGCACGACTCACCAGGCTTCCCAGATCAGTGAGTGTGTGGTGAGTCTGAGGGAGAGCCTTTGGCTTCTTCCCATTCGGGCAACCCGGATATCCACCCCGAAGCCTTCCAAGCCAGTGACCGGCCTAAAACCTCAGGGCACACTCACCAGCTCCTCCCCGGATCCCCTTCCCTAAAGCCCGCTGAGCAAGTGGGAATTTCCCTGATTCCCTGGGTATCAAAGTTCAGTGAGTGTAGAACTCCAGGCCCACCACGTGGGAGAGACATTTCCCAGGGATTCCCTGTCACCCCCATTCCTGCCCCCATGGCCCGAGATCCAGCGCAGCTTGTCTAGTGAGAGCTCCAGGCCCGCTGTGCCACAGAAACATTTCCCAGCAATTGCCGGTCCCACCCCACAGCCCCAGACCCAGTGCAGGTCGGCCTACAGTGAGAACTCCAAGCCTGTCATGCTAGAGGGACATTTCTCAGCAATCCGCGATCCCACCCCAAGGCCCCAAACCCAGCGCAGCCCGGCCTATGAGTGAGGGCTCCAGGCCCGCTGCGATGGAGAGACCTTTCCCAGGCCTGTAGACCTGGACCCAACACAAGAAGGATGACCCAATATAGCCTACCTGGTGAATAAGATCATCCACAATCCTTTTGGGATCCCAGGAGACCCACCAAAGCCCAGGCCAGCCCACATAGAGAGCGACCTGCCTGACACAGGAGGGTTGACTCTGGCAATTTTCTGGATCCTTGCTCCAAAGCCAGCAAAGACAGTGGGAATTTTCATTACTTGCTCTGCATCCCAGTTCAGTTCGTGCTCGCCTGACCAGGGAACCAACAGAGGGGAAACACAGGAGCTGCAGCAAAAAGGAACTGAACACAACAGCTAGATCCAGGATAGGCATATTTGGATAATCTCAAACTTAATAGACTGGAACCCAAATCTCATAACAAGCTGATGTTATAGCTGCACCAAAGCTCTACACCAAAGGTCAAAGGTCAGTGCTATACAAAATGACAAAGACAACGGGAACAACGCAATCCCAGAACTCGAGTCTACCAGTAAGGGCAGAGGACACTAGTTCAGCTGTTATGAATGGATTAACAGATACAGCAGCAAAGGAACAACAGCAGAAAGCTATAGAGGAAATGAAATGAGAAGTATTTCCCCAAATTGAAAAAGAAATATCTGAATACATAGTATCTGAAATAAAGAATCAATTCCAGAAACATTGGGTGGAAAAACAATGCTCACCCAGAACAAGTGCAGAGAGCACTATTCCAGCTGAAACGTATGAATTAACAGCATCTGAAGCAAAGACGCAACAGCAGGAAGGTCATGAGGAATTCAAAGCAAAAATAATTTCTGAAATCAAAAAAGAATTCTTTGAAATAAAAGAATTATTTGAAATCATAGCATCTGAAATACAGAAACAAGTCCAGAAATATACAGCGGAAACCCAACTTGGAAGAAACACTGCAGAAAAAGAATTAATAACTACCTCTAAAGAAAACATGGATAAAAAAATTGAGGAGATCAGAAATATGATGGACTCCTTGAATGAGCAATACAGAAAAGAAATAGAATGCATGAAACAGAGTCAAAGAGATATAGAAGAACTAAAACTATCAATCATGAGTCTACAAAACCATTTGAGTAAAAGCAGAGACAGGTTTCAGATATTAAAGATGCAGGTGCACCTAGTGAAAAGGTCAGAAAGGATCTCTTGAAAACAACAAGAATGCACGAAAAAATAGTCCATCACCTGCAAGATGATGCCAGGATGAACAATGTGAGAATAATTGGTATCAGTGAGAATGAAGGAGTCAATACAAATGACATAAAAAGAATTTGAGCAGAGGTGATCGCAGAAAACTTCCCACATATGAGGAAACAATCCAACATTCAGGTCACCGAAACACACAGAACACGAAATAACTTCAACCCAAGTAGAAAGACACCAAGACATATAATAGTTAAGATCCCAGAAATCCAACACAAAAATAATATACTGAAAGGTGCTAGATAGAAGAAGCAGATCACATTCAAAGGAAAACTGATCAGAATTACAGCTGACTTCTCTACACAAACAATGAAGGGGAGGAGAGCATGGAGCAGAGTTCTTCAAGTCCTCTATGAAAACAAATTTCATCCCAGACTATTACACCCTGCAAAACTCTCTTTCAAGTTTGATGGAGAAGTGAAATACTTCCACGACAAAGAACAACTAAAGAATTTCATGAGGACAAAGCCATCCCTCCACAGGCTGCTGAAAGAGGTTCTAGAGAGAGACCACAACGACCAGAACTCCATGCAAGAGAATGGAAGGAACCCACTAAACAGGACAGACAATTAAACACAAGATACAAAGGAGTAAACAACACCAGGTAAATATCATGACAAACATAAGTCAGTACAATTCAATTATAACCATCAATGTAAATGGACTCAATTCACCAATTAAGAGAAATAGACTGGCACAGTGGATTAAGAAACAAAATCCAACAATATGCTGTATACAAGAAACACACTTAACTCAAAAGGACATTCACAGGCTCAAAGTCAAAGAATGGAAAATACTACATGCCCCAGAACCTCAGAAAAAAGTAGGAGTAGAAATTCTGTTCCCAGACAGTCTCAACTTCAAACCAAGAATGATCAAATGACACAGAGAAGACCACTATACATTGGTCAGAGGAAAAATTCAAGAGCAAGAGGTAGCACTCATAAATATCTATGCACCAAACACAGGTGCACCCAACTATGTAAGACAAATCTTAAGGGACATGAAAAACCTAATGTCTAAGAGCACAATCTTAACAGGAGAGCTTAACTCACCCTTATCTCAAAAAGACAGAAACCAGACAAAACATTAGCAAGGAAGTAGCAGAACTGAACCAGAGCTTGAAACAAATTCACCTGGTGGACATATACTGAGTGTTCCACCCAACCACAGCTGAATACACATTTTTTCAAAATAGACCACATACTAGTCCAGAAGTCAAGCCTAAGTTTATGCAAGAAAATAGAAATTATCCCGTGCATATTATCTGACTACAGTGCAATAAAACTGGAACTAAATGACAAAAGAAACCAGAAAAACCCACTAAATTCATGGAAACTAAACAACACCCTACTCAGCAATCAATGGATTGCAGAAGAAATTCAACAAGAAATTCAACAATATCTACAATTCAATGAAAATTCAAGTACAACTTACCGGAATTTATGGGATGTGATGAAAGCAGTACTTAGAGGGAAAATAATAGCTACGAACTCACACATCAGGAAAACAGAAAGGGAACAAATTAGCACCCTTATGTTGCACTTCTGACAACTACAAAATGAAGAGCAAACGAAACCCACAGCACAAAGATAGGAAGAAATCATAAAGATTAGAGCAGAAATTAATTCAACTGAGATGAAAAAAACAGTTCAAAGAATCCACAAATCAAAAAGTTGGTTCTTTGAAAAACTAAATAAAGTTGATAAGCCTCTCGCCAACCTCATCAAAAAGAGGCAAGAGAAAATTCAAATACATGCAATGAGGAATGAAAAAGGTGAAATCACCACTGACCCAGAAGAAATTCAGAAGATTATTAATAGTTACTTCGAGAATCTTTATGCTCACAGAATAGAAGACACAGAAGAAATGTACCTTTCCACGAAAGGTACAAATTACCAAAATTGAATCAAGAAGATATAACAACTCTCAGTAAGCCCATAACAGCCAACGAAATACGAAACGTAATAAAAAGCCTAACGACAAAGAAAAGTCCAGGTCCTGGTGGAGTCACAGCTGAATTCTACATGAAATTTATAGAAGATATAATCCCCGCACTCCACAAACTCTTCAATGAAGTTGAAAAGGAAACAGTCCTCCCAAAATCATGTCTGGAGGCAAGTATAATACTCATTCCAAAACCAGGGCAAGACACAACCAAAAGGAGACCTACAGGCCAATCTCCTTCATGAACATAGATGCAAAAATACTCAACAAAATCCTGGCAAATAGAATACAGCAAATCATCAAGAAGGTCATACACCAAGACGAGTAAGATTCATTCCAGGGATGCAAGGATGGTTCAATATTTGAAAATCTATAAATGTAATACACTATATTAATAGACTGAAATCTAAAAACCACATGATCATCTCAATTGATGAAGAGAAAGCCTTTGACAAAGTCCAACATTCATTCATGTTCAAGGTCCTACAGAAAACTGGAATAGATGGACTCTACCTTAACTTGATAAAAGCCATCTATGACAACCCAAAAGCTAATATCATCCTAAATGGGGAAAACCTGATATCTTTTACTCTTAAAATAGGTACAAGACAAGGATGTCCTCTATCACCCTCCTATTCAATATAGTCTTGGAATCCTTAGCAACAGCCATTAGCAAAGAGGGAGAAATAAAGGGAATAGGAATAGGTAAAGAAGAAGTTAAATTATCACTATTTGCAGATGACATGATACTTTTCTTGGAAGACCCCAAAAATTCCACCAAGAAACTACTAGAACTAATACAGAAATTCAGTAGCATAGCAGGATACAAAATCAATACTCAAAAGTCAATAGCATTCCTCTACCCAGATAACAAACACACTAAGAGGGAAACTATAGAAAGAATACCTTTTACAGTAGCACTGCAGAAAATGAAATACCTTGGAATCCACTTAACCAAGGAAGTCAAAGATCTTTTCATGGAAAATTACAACACCCTAAGAAAAGAGATTATAGAGGATTTCAGAAAATGGAAAGATATTCCATGCTCCTGGATAGGAAGAACCAACATCTTGAAGATGGCCATACTCACAAAATTGCTGTACAAATTTAATGTAATCCCTATCAAACTGCCACCAATATACCTCCCAGATATAGAGAAGTCATTCCTAAAAATTATTTGGAACCACAAATGACCTAGAATAGCAAAGGCAATCTTGGCCAATAAAGGCAAAGCAGGAGGCATCACAATACCTGAATTGAAATTATACTACAAAGCCACTGTGATAAAATCAACATGGTATTGGCATCAAAATAGACCTGAGGATCAATGGAATAGATTAGAAGTTGCAGAAGCATCTATAAACATACTCAGTCATCTTATCTTCGACAAAGGGGCCAATCATACTTACTGGAAGAAAGATAGCCTCTTTAACAAATGGTGCTGGAAAACTTGGCTTTCTACATGCCAAAAACTAAAACTTAACCCAGCTCTATCACCATGCACTAAGTTAAAGTTAAAATGGATTAAAGATCTGAACGTTAAAACAGAAACACTCAATCTCCTGGAAGAAAAAGTAGGAGGAACTCTTGAAGACATAGGGGTTGGTAAAGAGTTCATGAACAAACATATATTTGCATGGGAAGCACTTGAAAGAATCAACAACTGGGATCAACTCTTGTTGAGGAGTCTCTACACATCAAAAGAAATTGTCAACAGAGTGAAAAGACAACCCACAAATTTTGAAAAAATCCTAACTAATAAGCAATCAGACAGAGGTCTGCTGTCTAGAATATATAAAAAACTTAGATATAACAGGGCCCTCAAATTTAAAGACCCAATTCAGAAATGGGCATCTGAGATGAATACATACTTCTCAGAGGACGAAATTAAAGAAG
>PVKA01036719.1:0-21573 GCA_004027165.1 Ctenomys sociabilis
AAAAAAAAAAAAAAAAAAAAAAAAAAAAAAAAAAAAAAAAAGGAAGACATAACTTTATCTTCATCTCCTTTATGTTAGATGTTTATTTTATTTTATTTTATTTATTTTTTTATTTTTGTCTTTTTGAGACAGGGTCTCACTATGCAGTTCAGGCTGGCCTAAGCTCACTTTGTAGCTCAGGCTGGTCTCGAACTCACAACAATCCTCCTGCCTCAGCCTCCCGAGTGCTGGGATTACAGGTCTGCGCCACCATGCCCGGCTTTTTAGATGTTTATTTTCTTTACACCATTAAAATGGTTATCAAAGATTTCAGCCAGAAATATACTGAGTTGAATGAATGATAACACTGATGGAATCCAATGCTCAGCTAACGGACAATTGACGACTGTATTTTTATAGTTGTTGCTACCTCCGCAAGAGGTATGGGTGTCTTCAACTAATTTTTATGGAAGAGTTTTACTTAGACAATGAACTTGGATTAAAACAATTGTGAGTAGCAAAAAAGGCAGTTGGTTGTTGTCACAATGTCCTAAAACAGTCATCAAATGCATAAGCTGGACAAGAAAGGCTACCAGGCACAGTGAGAACTGTCAGCTCAGTGGTTTCAGGAGCTAAAGTCACCAAAATTTTGCCACTGTGAGGAAGGTGGAGCACAACACCTTAGCTCTATTCGTTCTCCTGCACTCACCCCTCAGCTGTGCATTAGTAATGCCATTCCGTCCTGTTGCAGCCCATTGTGCAGCTCCTACGCTGCTGCTCCTGAACGAGTAGCACAGCATGCCCCATGCCACACCAAGATAACAGTATATTCCAGTACATTATGGGGCAGGCCACTTAGTGGTGAGCATTTTAAATTTATTTTGTCTTTGGAAAAACTATCCTGGTAAAATTATTATTTGCCTGTCAAAGATTGATTTAGTACTTTCCATATTACTGCCACAGACTCATGCATTTAAAATCATACAGTCTCACTGTTATGGTTTTAAACTGAAGACACATATTTTCTACATACAGCTCCACTTCTAACTTGAATTTGCCATTTTTTATATTGATGATGATTCATGTGCATTTATACATAACTGTTTTATATTTTGTAATTTTTCATCTTATATCTTTTAATTATAGTGCGACAACAGAATAAATGCTATCATGTCTCATATGGTACAGAAGGTACTTGTTGCATGGCACTGAGAATATTTTCTGCTGCCTCAACAACTTGTGGTCATTGTTCAACTTTGATGTGCAGATTTATGTAAAATTTGACGTATCAGTATACATAAATAAGTAGCCACACAAAATATGTATGTATATGCACGACGTGTCTTGGACAATTTTACTGCTGATTTCTTATGGTCTATTGAAAAGAGCTTTTAACGCTTAACATTTTTTGTCTCTTCTTTTACATTTAAAAAAATTTGGGTGCTCATATCTGACAATCTGAACAACTAATTTGAAGATAACAATATGCAATGTAACAAAATTATTGAATTTCTATCATATTGTTTCATGAAATTCTGCATCAATTCTACCACATTTTTTTTTACAATTTTTATCCTCTTTAAAAATAAAAAAAATACCCAATGCTCTAATTTTTGAAAAATTACTACATCACCATTAAGTTATTCTGGTATGGATTTTAAATAATAGCAGGGTTGAATCATGGCATCTTAATTTCCCAGCTCCCATTTGGTTATCTTCAGCATTGCTGTCCTTAGTCCCTTCTTAGATTTTTAATGATTATCAATACCCCATTTTTTTTCTGTCTTCTAGTAAACTTAGTTTCTCAAATCCCTACTCTAGCCCTCGAGATGTGTAGATAAGTGCTATAGGGGCTTGCCTAGCATGCATGAAACCCTGATTTTAATTCCCAATATATGATGGACATTGGCATTGTATGCATTTTTTCATGGTAAATCAGAATTCCCTCCATTAAACACATCTTGAAAATCACTAAAATTTATGCACACACCAGTTTTCTCCCTCTTCATGTGACTCAGATGCAGGGTTAGTGCATGAGAGTGTTGTAAAGAGCAAGGCTTCTGAGTGCTTTTATGCTAATGTCACTGACATACATGTCCACCCAGGCATTTCAAATCCTCTTATCATGAAAAATAATGTCCTTTCTAGGCAGGAATAAAAACTTAGTTATGGATCTATGTAAAGCCACAATCACCAATAATGAAAAAGCAATAAGGTTTTACTGATAAAATAAGGGTAACAAGAATGACCCCATCATTTTTCTTTGTTCAACATCAAAGAATAGCTAAAAGACTGAAAACTTTTGTGATAGTGGAGCCATTTATAATGTAAAATAAAAATGTTATTGAAATGTATGATATAAGTTTTTCTTAAGTTGTAGAATGAAAGATAGGAAGACCTTAACCCTATGAGACACTTCTATGAAGAGACACAGTGCTATATTTGTGAAGATAAAATTAGAAAAGAGAAAATTATATATATATATATATATATGTATATATATATATACATAACCACAACAGCAAGATTAAAGAGAGATAAGAGACAAGAGAATGATAAGAGAGGTACAAATAGGTCTTACCTCTTAATAGAAAGTCATTTATAAATTCAACAGTGGCTTGATCCACCTATGAATCCATGGTCCATTGACCTCACCAAATCCCCACCTATGAGTGCATAAGACTTTGGGGAGACATTTAGATATAAACTATAACATTCCAGGGGCTGGGGCGATGGCTCAGTGGAATAAGCACTTCCCTGGCAAGCACAAGGACCTGAGTTCAATCCCTGGTTCCGAAAAAAAAAAAAATGCACGTCCTGTTTTGGGGCCGGGGAGATAGCTCAGTGGAATAAGCGCTTCCCTGGCAGGTGCAAGGGCCTGAGTTCAATCCTCAGTTCCGCAAAAATAAATAAATAAATAAATAAATAAATAAATAAATAAATAAATAAATAAATAAATAGATAGATAAATAAATAAATAAATAAAAATAAATGAAAATAAAAAAAAAGATATAAACTATAACATTCTGACTATGGCCTTCCAAGACACTTCTATATCCTTTTGTTGAAGTGCATTTGGAATTGTCTCTAAGAGTTGTCTAAACCCAAACAGACTCAAGCATTATTGAAAAGGTAAAGTCCAAGGTCTCTATGAGATTTAAAACAAACTTTTAGTTGTGAGCTCCTTACAAAAAACAGGCAAAAGTTTAATGCTTCCAACATACAGAAGTACAGGGTATACATGTCCATTATGCAAGGGAAATTTAGGTGGATAAATTGGAGGAACCAAAGAAGACAGAAACACAAGGGAAATATTTAATCCTGTAGCTCCATGTTCAGTGCAAGATTTTGTTACGTTCTAACTTCAGTTGACATTCAGCTGATGAAGTTTATCAACCCATATGATTTCTTTTCCTTCTCTCTCTCTCTCTCTGTCCCCCCCTCTCTTTTTCTTTTTCTCTCTCTCTGTCTCTCTGCCCAAAATGATAAGACAATAGGAGAACCTGTAGTGTAACGTCCTATAACTCAGTGATGTCCTAAATTTTCTGATCAAGCAGATTATGGGGCAACAGAGGAAAGTGATCAATGATGTAGAGTGTGCTAAGGAGAGTCACCTGGAAAGAAAACATTCTTTCTGGCTTTCATAGAGAGAAAATTAGTCTAGCAAGGGCCATGACTCATGCACATGGCTGACACTGACAAAGGATCTACAAACTGAAGTACAGGATTTCAGGTTAAATCCTGAGGGGATTTGACAGAACTTATCAAATACAAAAGTTACATTTCTTGTTACATTGTTCTTGCTTTATTTTGGTCTTAACCGTCCAGCAGAAAAGCATAAAAATGAGGTATAAAAAGTGAAGCCATATTACTATGCTGAGCTGTAAAAGGCTCAAGTCAACAACCTTAACATTGCCAGTCCTATGGACAACCCACTACTGTTATGGACCACTGAACTATATTGAATTATTTTGCTGAATTCACACACCTACAATATTTAAACAGCAATGGAATACCCATCTCTGATAAAACAACACAAAAAGGGGATATAAATGAAGGACCATTTTGTAGCTGTGTATACAAAATATGTAGGATAGATATACAGCTACTTTTTATTAATTCAATGGGAAGAAAGATTTGTACTAGGACTGTTCAGACAGGATATCATGTCTGTATCTTTTTCTATAAATAGCCACTACAAAGACAATGCTATGCAATGTATTAATTATTGAAACTGTCCTACTAATCAATTTTGAAACTGTATCATTGCTATTTGTTTCTCAGTAAAATAAATAAAATTAATTTAATTCAGTCACTAAAGATTTTATGCAATACTTTGAAGTAAGCATTTTATTATGTGATCATTATACTCTGTCAACCTGTTAAGTGTCTTCAGAAACTTTTATTGACCATGGTTTTATGCATTCTATCTTGCATATTCTCATGTCACAGCTACCTGTTCTTCTTAAACCATTTCAAAATTGAGCACAGTGATGTAGGACAGCACATGTCATAATTTGTTGTACTGTGAGGAATTACAAAATGTCTGGCTCTAATATTTATGTGTAATATTACTGAAAGATTCAGGAGAATATTAAAATAAGACAACCTCAAGAGTTAGGGTGTGTGACTGAACATATCTCCTTAGGAACACGCTTCATCAGCCTCAGATGTTTTTAATTCTTAGACCTACTCTGCGTGGAATATAAATTTTTGGTGGAGAATCTCATAGAAATGTTTTATTTGTCATTCCTAACTACTACATTAAGGTTGCTCAAAGAGACCAAAAACTCTATCATATCACTCCTTATTTACACTTTATTCTTAGAGGACTATTTCTCAAAATTTTGCTTTATGAAGCAGGTAAGGTATCACTGACATTATTTGTCACTGAGTAACTCCTGTTCAGAAAGAGAATATTTCGAGGTCTTATGACTATTTTTCTGTAGAATATTTTTTAGATCTTATCACTAGAATAGCTCTGTGACCCTCTCTTATGAAGTGAAGTTCCATAGCTCAGTGGTCTAAGTGCCTGCCTGAAAAGTACAAGGTCTTGGGATTGATCGCTGGTACTGCATGCTGTGTTTGCCCTGGAACCCTGTAGGACCTGATGCCAGCCACTGAATCCAGGTGTGGTGGTACACGCCTGTAACCCCAGGAATGGGGAGGTTGAGACAGGAGAATCACTACCAGTCCAAACTGCGTAGGGAGACCCTTTACCAAATAAATAAATGAATAAAAGATTCTTTTAAATATTAAAAATAAAGTCATCATGCCAGACTGAAAATACTTTGTGACTGCAGTTTCTGAGGCCACAAAACACTATGTTTGATGATGATTGATTTTTTTTACTCTTACATATTTGTTACAGGGTCTTACTATGCAGCTCAGACTCATAGTGACTACCCTGTTTTCAGTCTCCCAGTACGGGGATGACAGGAGTACACCACCACAGCTGAACTTGGTTGCCTGCTCCAGTGAGCCTGGGGGCCAGGCCAGCATGATATGCAGTACCGGGGATTGAACCCTTGTCCTTGCACTTGCCTATTAATTTTAAAGACTCTGCCAATTAATGCCATAATTCTTTTAGAAAAGCCAAGGATGTCTATACATAGTATAAAACAGCCTTATGACATGTAAATCAGTTACACAGAACACTGAAAAAAGAAATAGAACTGATAGGGAAAGTATTTCCAGATTTACTATAAAATATGGTGCAAAATACGAACTATTTGTCCAGTACTATAGATGTGAACAGTAATAAAAAAGAAAACTCAAAAAGTGTTAGAGAAGATGTATTAAATGGAAGACAATTAATATGTGTAAAAGTTTTTCATCTCTTTTCCTTATGTAGGTGTTATATCCACTTTCTAATTTTTTTTTTTTTTTTGTCTTTTTGAGGCAGGGTCTCACTATGCAGCTCAGGCTGGCCTTAAGCTCACTTTGTAGCTCAGGCTGGTCTCGAACTCACTTTCTAAATATTGACAGCTGTCAAAAACTAAAAGATACTGGAGACTAACTCTTCTATTCTGCCTTTCTCCAAAGTAGAAAGGACCCTAAATCTGCCAAGTATATGGCATATTTAGGGCCCTTTATAAAATTACATATATATATATATATATATATATAATTTTATGATATATATATACATACATATATATATATATATATATATATATATATATATATATATATATATATATATATATATATATAGCAGGTATCTCAAAACTTTCTTAGAATTTCTTCTATGTGACTATTGAAGGTCCATGTCTCTATCCACTGAGGTATTCTGGAAAAGAAGTAAAATCCTTCAAACCGTCTTATTGAAAAAGAATATTGACACTTTGCAGGAGCAAGCATCAGCTGACTGTTGTTTGTGACCAGAACACGTAAGACTAACATGAGTGCTAAGGCAATCACTGAGGCCTCCTAGATTACCAGCCTTTACTGCAGAAAGACAGACATTTCAGCTAAGATTCCTATGCCAATCTATATATCTCAGTTTCCACCAGTTTCACTGTTTGAAACCTATCACAAAATTTCATTTTTTAATTAATGTCAGGAGTGATGATCATACAAAAAATGATGAAGCCATCCCATAACCACCTCCAAGAAAATTACATTTTAATTAAAGGCTAATTGATTTTTCAGAGTATGTATTCCTGCATACTGAAAATGTCTAATGTAAAATATCACATTCTCTGTGCAAAATAATTCTAACATCTCCTAGGAACTCTGTTGCGAAACTGGTTATTATTGACTTGCTGCTTCTCCAACTGACCACTGGAATGGCAGGTGTAATAAATCATGCTAGTTCTTAGAGAGTTATTATTCTGAACTTCAAGCTTTACCACCAGAAACATCCCCTTAGAAAGAAAATTCCGAAATAAGACACAGTTTTAACAGATAAATATCAATGTGATCGATAAATCTGAGGAAGAATTATGTAGCAGTGAACAATTCAATCATTTACACTTTCCTTCAAATTTAGAGTACTGGCAAAGGGAAAGAAAGCAACTCTGAAACAGAAAACTTACAACATATTTGTCTAAAAAATATGTAGGTAATGTCAGAGGATGACGAGTTTTGTTCTTTTGTGGTACCAGAACTGGGGACTGAACTCAGGCCCTGTGCTTGCCAGGCAAGCACTTATTCTACTGAGCTATCTCCCCAGCCCCAGGATAACAAGTTTGAATATAATATTCTGCCCACCAAAAAACAGATGCCTTGGATGTCAAAAATACTATTCAAGAAAGTGCTGTTTGGCCTTGTTATCCAGTCACAGATCCTATAGAATCTATTTATCTTATAAATGCCATATTTTCTGTAAAATCCTTTGCAAATAGCAGACTTATCTATGTGATGTTTTTTCAAGATGTAAAAACACCCTATAACTTATTGGAGAATGACAAAAAAACTTCCCTACTTTTAAGAGTTCTTACGCTGAGTTACTTCCCACAAAATTTATTTATCGTATATTGTCCTTAAAGTAGCCAACCACATTTGAGTCCAGGAATACATTTGTCAAGCTAGCCAGAAGTTTTGCCCTGGGTTGTGTAACTCTTCCAGTTTCTAGAGAATGTATAATTGGGATGGTAGATATAAGGGTATACCAGATCATGCTGCCAGGAGAAAAGGTGACCTTTTTGAGAGCCACCTACTTGTGAAAAAGTAGCCCAAATAAGATGGACTTGTGTCCATCAACACTGTGGTTACAATCTATTTAGGGGATGAGATATAAAAGTGATCTTTGTATATTATATTGATATTATTGATATAGGGGAATGAAACCCCTAATCTGAAAGATACCTTGGATGAGTTCATGTTCACTGAAACTGAAGAATGTATTTTCTGATGTATGGAGGTTAAGAGTAAAATTTATTTAGAGGAGGAAGAAGAAAGCTTCTGTCTGAGATAGGTGCAGAAGAGGACCCAAGTAGCTTGCCTTTTCTAGGGGTTCTTATACAGAATTACTATAGGTGAGCCCAGTCTAAGGTGAAAAACATCATAACTCACACATGAGGTGGAAAAACAAAACAAAACAAAGGGGCCAGGGAGATGGCTCAGTAGCATAAGAGCTTCCCTGGCAAGCACAGTGGCCTGAGTTCAATCCCTGGATCACCAAAGAAAAACAAAAAACGAAAACACATGAGGTGGTACAGAACTATTGTCCATCAACAAGATTAAAAGCATGACTGCCCAGGAAAAAGTGATTAAATTAAGATCGAATGGGGGTCGGTGAGATAGTTCAATGGTGTACGGCACCTGCTTAGGCAAACAGGCAAACATAGGAACCACAGTTCAATACCTGGTGCCACATACTGCACCACCCCCAACTCCAGGGCAGGTTGAGCTGGACACACACAATAAAAAGATGAAATGGAAAAGCCAATCATGTACCAAGGGAATGAATATAGAACAGGAGCTTTATTAGGGCATCTTCCCGGTCTTTTCAAGCTGATTGATACCTATTGAGAATATCAGTCCTTGATGGCTAGCCCTACGGAGATATGCAGCTGCAACTGTTTAATCTTTTGTCTTGAGGTCAAGCCCAGACTGAGGCCGCCCTTGTTCCTCACAGGTGCAAGGTATCTTGTCATTCAGATTGTGTCCTTTGAGGACTTATGCTGATCTGACTTCCTGTAAGTGATATTTAGAAATCAAATTATAATATTTTGGTGTGCTTCCTATTTTTAATCATACATATCTTTGTAATGACTCACTAGAGATTTGGCAGTTTAAGACACATCATTCCAGAATACTCCTTCTTGACATATTGATTGCTAACCAGCTAATTTGAAAAGTGGAAAATATGGCTGTTGTTCTGAAATATACTCTTTAATAAAGGATATTTAAGTCTACAGAGATAGTGCCAGAAGGACTGCTCAGAAGCAAACCTTATATAACAAGAGAATTTTATTCCCCAAAACAAGGAAACCTATATTCACCACTAATTTGCACCCCTCCCTGTCCTCCCATAATTTATCTATACCACCTTCCTGAAAAACCAAATCTTTATTTCTTTTCATATTGAAGGATACAATATAATCTTAAATCATCTGACCCATGCTTACCTCTCATATTTTTATGGACTTTCATGCATATACATACATAATTAAATATATTTTCCCTATTAAGCTGTCCACACAATTCACAGCTCAACGAAAGAAACTACAAGAGTAGATTGTAACCCTTTCTTTTCCCCTACCATAGAAATAGGAAATGCCTTTGTATGAAGTACACCATGTGCATAGATACTTGTAAATATTTTTGTACTTATAAAGATGTATGTTTGTGTATATACACAAGTACATAAAAACATTTATGACTAACATTTTGAATCTAAAAAATATAGTTACGTCACCTATTCCTCATGTATGGTATTTGCAATTTTAACATGTTCTCTTTCTGCCAATTCTGTACTTCCTTATTTCCTCATTATGCTTTAAGATTTTCTGCATCATTGCAGAGCAAAAAATCTTTAAATAGATGTAAAACACTAAATTTTATCTTGTGCATTGAGTACTTTTTTGTGTGTTATGAACCAACATTTTAGATGGTTTTAATGAAGCTACACAGAAACAGTTTGACTCTTATTTTATATTTTTAGGCAGGTTCAGTGTAGTTCTCATCCCCACGATTTTTTCGTTACTACTTAACAAAGACCTTTTTTAGTATTTTACCCAGTGCCCCGTGAATTACGAGATTTTCCAGCCTGGCTTATGAGAACAGGTGCACTTCAGTTTGAGCTCTGGGCTCTGTTGTTCTAAAGCATTTTAAGAACTGTTCCAAAAATATCTGGAATAAACAAAAAGAAGACACAATCTACATTTTAGTTATTGTAAGGAAAAAACATAGGTAAGTTATTTCCAGAATATACAGAAATTACCTGTAACACTTATAAACAATTTGCTGTTGTTGTTTTGTTGTTGTTTTCTCTCCAAATCAATGACCTTCTCTTTTGTCTTTAATGTAGTCAGCTATAGCCTTGACACTCTTGATTCCTGCTGGGTCGCATCGTGTTGGCAATTGCACCCCCTGCATCCAAACTCTAGGGAAACAGCACAAGCTTTCAATAGGCTAATCAGAGCTACTTCAATGCTCCCTAGGAGGGCAAATTAAATTTGATTATTTTCATTGCTCAAATGCAAATGTTGTCGGGCTAAAAAAAATCAAGATACACAATTCTTGGGTTGTATTCGGTCAGCATTTTAATACGCACTAGGAGAAAAACCCACACAGTAATTTGAAATCAACATATAATTACAGAGAACTGTATCATTACATTTTAGTTAGAACAATTAACCAAAATGTCCTCAATAACTATAGGTAACTTTTTAATTTTGAAAAATCTACTAATTATTTTAAATAGAATTCATAACCCTACAGATAGGATGATCAATGGGAAAAGCACATTTTAAAGGAAAATATTATTGTATGCATGATTTTGACATTGAACTAAAGCACATTTATTCATATAATAGAAGGACATTTCAAACCACTCAGATCAAATAGCAGTGGATTACCAATGCACTTCACAGAACTTTTATTCTAAAATACAGCCCCATTGAATAAGAAAATTGACACATTCATGCAAATATAGTATGTAATTCATAGATGAATAAGGAGTAACGCACTCTAACGTAATGTTTTCAATAGCTCCTATATTAATCAAGGAAGAGCTAGTTATATGAATTCCATTCATACACAGCAAATACAGGGTCCTTAGAAAGCATATGTCTGCAACATAAACACAGCTGCTGACAGCTTGTTTGGCATAAGAAAACCTACATGCTTCTTTAGAGGAAAAAGTCCAAGAAGTCTTAAATTTAATTACAGGACAGAGAATAGAGGATAGGAATAATATAAGAAGTGACCCTCCCAAAAGCTCAGAGCCAAGTTATCAACAAAACCAAGAACAACAAGAAGTGACTTCAGCTAGTTAGCAATCACTAGAAGAAGGCTTACGAAGGCTGCCTGCAGAGGGAGGTGGGCAAGAATGGGAAGGGTCATGTGCATGAATGACAGCGGAATAGCCCAGTCAACAGCCAAATGCCTGGAGCTCTGCTGAGTCCTCTGTGAGTCCCTGTCAAGGCCAAGGGACTTGTACTGGAAGCTGATGCCCTGGAAGCCTGGGGTGGAAATCCTAAAGTAGTGGTAAAGTTTGAAGCTCCTCTGAAAGAAGCAGAAGTAAGGCTTCCTTCTTTCCCTTTTCATTCTGTCCTTGCTGTGATCCAATTGAATGGTTCCCTCCACAGCAAAGGTAGGTTTTCCACCTTCTATAATTCATTCAAGCACCCAGACACACCAAGAACTGTGCTAAATGGACCTGCAAGTGATTACTTAACGAATTTGACACAATTAACTATCAGCTCTCTCTGCCTTCTCACATACTGACATTCCTGACTCAAAGCTCAAGGATAATCACCTCACACCACTTCATGTTGCTTACACTAGTTATCAAGCAAAACTACTTCTCTTCATAGTTTATTCTTGTATCAGAACTTTGTGTCACCCTGGCTATTGCTCTTAATTATGAGCAGTGCAAGCAACTGTACTTTCGTTTTCTAAATTTGTAAACACTGCTCATGTCTCTTGTCACACAGATGTTTTCTAGCTACTTTACTATACTACATGCTACTGATTATTGTGGGAACATATTTCAAGAATTGGTCCTTCTGCTAGCAAACATAGTAGCTCTAAAAGCCATTTCTTTTTTTAAATTAGTCTTTAAAGATTTAGTTTAATATATTCCAAGCTTGTATTTGCTTTATAGAAAGATAAATAGGGCCATGGCATAGCTCAGTGACACAGTACCTTCCTGGGCAAGAGCAAGGTCATAATTTCAATTCTTGGTTTCAAAAGAAAAAGAAAATTAAATGGATAATCCCAAGTAATTCCAATAAGAGAATTATCTGTCATAAGATAGCTTGCTATACTTGAAACTTTAATATACCTGAAAGGCCTATGTGATAACTAATTGCTCTCTAAAAAATGCTGCTATTAAGAGTTGGCAGAACTTTTGGAGATAGGGCCTAGTTGTATATGAAGGATAGTTACCTGGAAGCATGACTTTGGAAAGGCATACAGGCCTCTTCTGCTTCTGTCTTTCATGAGGTCAACAGCCTTGTTCGATCATAAGCCCCCCACAGTGCTTCTCTGGTAACCCCAAAAGGAATCAGCCAAGTAAGCAATGAGACTATGAGATCAATCAAACACTTCTTTTTCTTAATTTTATATCTCATGTGCTTTGTTAGAGTATGGGAAAACTGAATAGCATACAATTCATGCTGTCTTAAAAGATAATTAGCATTATGAATATGTATGTATGTACATATATAATCATAGTACATGATTTCCCACAAAAATACTCTGTACTATGTAAGCAGTCATTTAAAATGTATGTTGCTTTAAAAATATAAATAGGATATTATTTCATTTCATAACACTAATTATTTTTCTATTTAATAATATATGGAAATAAGTTAGCTATAAAGTTATTTGTTTTAATTTCATAAAGTTAATACTGCCTTAGATATTATTTGTGCTGTATTTATAATTAAGGCTATGAATAATACATAGGGTGTGAATTTAAATATTTTCTATACATAGACAACTCCATTATGTCAGTATCTAAATACTTTAAGAAAGTTTCTCTTATACCTTACCAGCTTTGAAATCCCTTCAATTTTGAAATTTAGTTACATATGAAGAAATAGAATCAGGATCTCTTCCCACTATTGTAACCAGCCAACTCAGGTCCTTGCTTTGACAAAGAAGAGGATTAAAATGAAACTTAAGTGCTTTTATAAATTTATAGGTAAAAAGACTTGATTGAAAAATGATAAAAGACAAGAAATGGCTTTCAGATACGATTTCTAGACATCTGACCCTCAAGGTGATTTGCTAAGTCTGAAGGCTAGCAAGGGCTCATGGGGCAAATGAAGACCCCACAGGCATAGGGGCTGTGTTTCAAAAGCACATCATCAGTCAGAGCAACTGTGCACACAGATGCATGTAAAAAAAAGACATAGCTATTCGCAATCTACAAAATCAGTTGGGCTGCCAAAAAATACTAGCATGATAGGCATCATACAATGTACTAGAGAACTGAAAATCAGGAATTTATTATATATATATCTATATATATAATATTTGGAATTTAATATATATATATATATATATGGAAATGTAATCCAAATGTAATCTGGGAATGTAGTTTCTGGATTACATTTGGATTACATTGTAATAGACATTGCCGGGCTCCCATGTCTCACTTGTCACCAATCTCTCTAAGTTGAACCGGTACTGATCTCTGTTACCAAGTGCTTCTGCTTGCTATGGCTTCAACATATTTCACAAGCCTTTAAAGAAAGGCCTACTTCATGATTTAAAGTACCTGCATTGTGTTTACCTATCATTTTTCACAAAATGGTTCAAGTGTAAGCTAAACAGAATGCTTGGAGTTCTTCCTTGGTTATTGAGAGCTGGTGAACGTTCTCATGTGTGTTTATTGTATAGGAATATGAGAAGATAGACAGCCACTGAAGACACACAAGTACCTGTCATGGATCTGATTATTTTTTACAACTAATTTTTTTTTCAGAGTAAAAATTTAATTTACTTGAAGCTGCTATACATGATTAAATTTATAGGAAAAAAAGTGCGATACACATTAGACTAATTTTGAAGGTCCTTTGTTCTATATTTGCATGTATTTTAAGTTTTTTGTTGTTGTTGTTATGTTTTTGTTTTTGGCATGTGGGTTCCTCTTTAGTCCTGGTAAGTTAACTCCTTCCTTAAGCAGATACGATCACCTGACAAGGCAAATATGTTAGCACTTAGTGAAAGGTAGCTTTTGAATGTAAAATAAAGGCATACTTAAAAAAAACAATTAAAGGCCATAAATTCCAGCTATAGATAAAGAAAGCAGACTCTGATGAAGAAGACTGCACTAGCCCAGTCACAAAAGATCCTGAATAGTTTTATGGGGTGCTCTAATGAGCTGGTGTCAAGTCATCATTATTGCAGGCTTGTTTTCATAAGTGCAAAAGAATTATTCCACCTTATAGGGCAATTTGGATCCTTTATGAAGAATTCTCATGACTCGAGCATCAATTTCATCCCTGAGAGGGTTCTTCTTGATTGTGATAATCTCAGTAATGTGAGAGTCTTCAGGGACCTAAGGTGACCCTGGGCTTTGGGCAATGGAGATTTCCAGACACAGATAGGTGAAGATACCGGCCAGACAAACTTAGTTTGTTTTTTGTTTTTGTTTTTTTTTCAATTTATTTATTTATTTTAAGAACAAATAGCAATGAGACAGTTTCAAGACAAATTAACAGGACAGATTTGATAAATTAATACACTGCAAACTGTTTTCATAATGTTTTGGTATAGTACAAGGTGCATACATGATATTGTACTTACATACATTATTATAGCAGATGTAACAGAGTATAGCTACATTCTTATTTTATTTTTTATAGCTGAATTATATCACAGATTCAACAATTAATAATTTCTAAGTTGTTATCTTCCTAGTGGTTGTCCATAGTACTAGAAGCCGGCATAATATCTTATCAAATCATTATTGGTGCAAATCTTGCTTCTCATACAATTATGCAGAACATGGCATATTTATCCTAACTGCACTGTTTATACACATACATCATGATTCTTCCTTTGTATAACATTTTTTTTTTGTCTAGGCTGGACAAAGATGAACACTCCATTTTCATTAAACCAATTTAAGTGCCTGAGCTCGGCAACACAATCCAACACAGTCGAGCATTCCAAAATAATAGTGACTTATCTGAAAAAGTTGTTGACTGTAACCATTTACAGCTCAAAATATTATTATGGCCATGTGTTATATACCTCATTTTTACACTTATCTGCTGGATGGATAAGACCAAGATAGAGCAAGGTACAAAAGATGTACCTTTTGTTTCTGATGAGGTCAGTGAAGTCCCTTCAGGGATTATCTTGGAATCCTGTATCTTACTCTATAGATCTTATGTCTGTGTCATTCATGTGGATGAGTCACGGCCAATGCTTAACTAGTTTGCTCTAGGTGAGAGCTTGAGAGAAAGATTTCTCTCCATGGGAATCTCCCCTGGCACACTATACATCATCAATCAATTCCTCTGTGGCCCCATAATCTCCTTGATCAGAAAATTTGGGGCACAACTGAGTTTCATGATGTCACAGTACAGTTTCACCTATGTCCTGGGTCTTTGCTGAGCTTGAAAGGCTAGGGCCAAAATGTTGGCTGACCTTGCAGCTCTTCTTTTTTAACTCCAATTTTGATCTGTGAACTTAAGTTATTAACTATCCAGAAGAAAACCTGATTAGTACCCTGCAGCATACACCGTTCAGTTTGCCCTATCTGACTCAATTCTTTTCAGTTGTTGTTATACATTTCTACTTGTATTTCTTCTTTTGACTTCTTATACTAGGGAGACTATATGATATTTGCACATGTGTGTCTGGTTTATTTCACTTATATGTTCAAGTGTCATTCACTTCAATATAAATGCTTCATGTTTATCATGCTTTATACCTGAGTAAAACTTCATTATATAGAAATAGCACATCTTTTTCAACCATTCCTCATGTGACACACATCTTGGTTGTTTCCAAGATTTTGCTATCACAAATTTTGCTGCTATAAACATAGGTACACATATATCACTATGATATAATATTTTCAGATCCTCCGGGAAAATTGCCAGTAGGTGGATAGCCGAATTGAATGGGATTACCAGTCCTACTCTTTTGAGGAATGTCCACAAGATTACACTCCACAGTGATTGCACCAGTCTACCTTCTCAGCAGCAGTGGAGAAGTGTTCCCTTTTCCTCACACCTTCTCCAACATTTGTTGTTGGTTGATTTCCTTATGATAGCCATTCTGTCTGGAGTGAGATGGTATCCTAGTGTTGTTTTTATTAGCTTTCCATGGATGGCTAGTGATGTGGAGCATTTTTTCTTATACTTATTTGTTTTTTTAAGTGTGTATTCATCTCAGATGCCATTTCTGAATTAGGTCTTTCAATTTGAGGGCCCTGTTATACCTTAGTTCTTTATATATTCTAGAGAACAGATCTTTGTCTGATTGCTTATTAGTTAGGATTTTTTTCAAAATTTGTGGGTGGTCTTTTAACTTTGTTGACAATTTCTTTTGACTTGCAGCATCTCCTCAAGAGAATTGATCCCAGTTGTTATTCTTTCAAGTTTTTCACATGCAAATATGTTTGTTCATGAAATCTTTACCTACCCCTATGTCTTCAAGAGTTTTTCCTAATTTTTCTTCCAGGACACTGAGTGTTTCTGTTTTAATGTTTAGATCTTTAATCGATTTTGACTTTAACTTAGTGCATGATGACAGAGTTGGGTCAAGTTTTAGTTTTTGGCGTGCAGAAAACCAGGTTTTTTAGCACCATTTGTTAAAGAGGTTATGTTTCTTCCAGTAGGCTTGCTTGGCCCCTTTCTCAAAGATCAGATTGTTGAGTCTGTTCATAGATTCCTCTGCATCTTCTAATCTATTCCATTGATCCTCAGGTCTATTTCGTTGTCAATACCATTTGATTTTCTCACAGTGGCTTTGTAGTATAATTTCAAGTCAGGAATTGTGATACCTCTTGCCTAGCTTTTATTGGGCAAGATTACCTTTGTTATTGTAGGTCGTTTGTGGTTCCAAATAAATTATAGGAACAATTCCCCTGGGTTTGGGAGGTATGTTGGTGGCAGTTTGATGGGGATTGCATTAAATCTGTACAGCAATTTTGGGAGTATGGCAATCTGCATGATGTTGGTTCTCCCTATCCAGGAACATGGAATATCGTTCCATTTTCTGAAATCCTCTGTAATGTCATTTCTTCGAGTGTTGTGATTTTCTGTGAAAAGATCTTTGACTTTCTTAGTTAAGTGAATTTCAAGGTACTTCATTTTCCGAGGTGTTACTGTAAAAGTTATTGTTTCTACTGTTTCCCTTTCAGTGTGCTTGTTATCTGTGTAGAAGAATGCTATGACGTTTTAGTATTGACTTTGTATCCTGCTATTGTACTGAATTTCCATATCAGTTCTAATAGTTTCTTGGTGGAATTTTTGGGATCTTCCAAGTAAAGTATCATGTCATCTGCAAATGGTGATATTTTAACTTCTTCTTTACCTATTTTCATTACTTTTATTTCTCCCTCTTTTCTAATGGATGTTGCTAAAGATTCCAAAAGTATATTGAATAGGAGGGGTGGTAGAGGACATCCTTGTCTTGTACCTGATTTAAGAGTAAAATATTTCAGTTTTTCCCCATTTATGATTGTATGAGTTTCTGGGTTGTCATAAATGGCTTTTGTCAAGTTAAGATAGAATCCATGTATTCCAATTTTCTGTAGGACTTTGAACATGAATGGACTTTGAACATGAATGTTGAACTTTGTCAAAAGCTTTTTCTGCATCAGTTAAGATGATCATGTGGATTTTAGATTTCAGTCTATTAATATAGTGTATTACATTTATAGATTTTCAAATATTGAAACATCCTTGCATTCCTTGGATAAATCCTACCTGGTCAGGGTGTATCATCTTCTTGATGATTTGCTGTATTCTATTTCCTAGGTTTTATTGAGGATTTTTGAGTCTATGTTCAGGAGGAAGATTGGCCTCTAGTTCTCCTTTTTAGTAGTGTTTTTTGCTGGTTTTGGAATTAGTATAATACTTGCCTCCAGAAATGATTTTGGGACGATTGCTTCCTTTTTAATTTCATTGAAGAGTTTGAGGAGTGTAAGGATTATATATTTCTTATAGAATTAAGCTGTGAATCCAATTACTTTTCTTTGTTGGTAGGCGTTTTATTATGTTTTGTATTTTGTTGGCAGTTATTGGCTTATTGAGAGTTGTTATATCTTCTTGGTTCAGTTTTGGTAATTTGTACCTCTTGAGGAATCTGTCCATTTCTTCTGTGTATTCTATTCGGTGAACATAAAGATTCTCGAAGTAACTATTGATAGTCTTCTGAATTTCTGCTGAGTCTGCATTGATTTCACCCTTTGCATTCCTTACTGCATGTACTTGAATTTTTTATTTCCTCTTTCTGATGAGGTTGGCTAGAGGCTTATCAACTTTATTTAGTCTTTCAAAGAACCAACTTTGTTTTGTAGATTTTATTAACTGTTTTCTTCATCTCAATTGAATTAATTTCTGCTCTAATCTTTATGATTTCTTCCCATCTTTGTGTTCTGAGATTCATTTGCTCTTCTTTTCTAGATGTCGCAGGTGCAACACTAGGTTGTTTATTTATTCCCGTTCTGTTTTCCTAATGTGTGAGATTATAGCCATGATTTTCCTTCTGAGAACTGCATTCATCACATCCCATAAATTCTGGTAAGTTTGCTTGAATTTTCATTGAATTGTAGATATTGTTGAATTTTTTGTTTAATTTCTTCTGTGACCCCTTGATTGCTTGGGTGTTATTTAATTTTCATAAATTTAGCGCATTTGACTGGTTTCTTTTGTCATTTAGGTCCAGTTTCATTGCACTGTGGTCAGATAATATACATGGGATAATTTCTGTTTTCTTGCATATACTTAGGCATGACCTCTGGACTAGTATGTGGTCTATTTTGAAAAATTACCCATGTGAAGCTTGGAAAAAATGTGTATTCAGCTGTGTTTGGGTGGAACACTGTATATGTCCACCAGGTCCAATTTTTCCAAGCTCTTTTTAAGTTCTGCTACTTCATTGCTAATTTTTCATGTGGTTCATCAATCTTTTTGATATAAAGGTGTGTTACCATCTTCTGTTAAGACTGTGGCCTTAGATATTAGGTTTTTCATATCCATTAAGATGTGTCTTACATAGTGGGGTGCTCCTGTGTTTGGTGCATAGATATTTATGAGTGTTACTTCTTGCTCTTATTTTTTCCCCTAAAATGTAGTGGACTTCTTTGTTTTGTTTTACCATCCTTGATTTGAAGTGGATACTGTCTGAGAACAGAATTGCTACTAGTGCTTTTTTTTGAGGTGCTGGGGCATATAGTATTGTTTTCCATCTTTTGACTTTGAGCCTATGAATGTCCTTTCAAATGTGTTTCTTGTATGCAGCATATTGTTGGATTTTGTTTTCTAATCCACTGTGCCAGTCTATTTCTCTGATTTGCTGAATTGAGTCCATTTCCATTGATGGTTATAATTGATATGTGTTGACTTATGATTATCATGATATTTACCTGCAGTTGTTTACTCCTTTATATCCTGTGTTTAATTGTCTGTCCTTTTTGTGAGTTCCTTTCATTCTCATTCATGGAGTTCTGGTCATTGTGGTCTTTCTCTAGAACATCTTTCAGTAGCCTGTGTAAGGAAGGCTTTGTCATCATGAAATTCTTTAGTTGTTCTTTGTCATGGAAGTATTTCACTTCTCCCTCAAACTTGAAAGAGTGTTTTGCAGGATATAGTAGTCTGGGCTGGAATTTGTTTTCATACAGGATTTGAAGATCTCTGCTCCATGTTGTCCTTGCCTTCATGGTTTGTGTAGAGAAGTCAGCTGTAATTCTGTTCAGTTTTCCTTTGAATGTGATCTGCTTCTTCTCTCTAGTAGCTTTCAGTATATTATTCTTGTATTGGATTTCTGGGATCCTGACTATTATATGTCTCCATGTGTTTTTACTTGGGTTGAGGTTATTTGGTGTTCTGTATGCTTCGATGACCTGAATGTTGGATTGCTTTCTCTTATTTGGGAAGTTTTCTGTGATTACTTCTCCCCAAATTGCTTTTATGTCATTTGTATTGACTCCTTCATTCTCGTTGATGCCAATTAATCTTTCTAACCATATCTTAAGGCCAGGCATCTATAGTTTTCCCTAGGGAGCTTTCTCATGTTACAGACCCAGAATATAGGAGATCTCTTCACTCAAACTGACTCCTTATTTCAGTAACTTATTCCTATCCAAAGCATGTATACCAATCCAGAGCTTTAACCTCATGGGCTATAAGGGTGTAATCAGTCTGCCTGGATTACCAGGCAATTAAGCAAGGTGCTCATTCACCATTTGTGCTGCTTTCTGTCCTTGGAAAGCAAAACACCATTTCTGCTATTTTCTTTAGTGAAATAATGGGTTTATTCATTTTTTTAAAATTTATTTTTAACCCTATTGTATTCTCTTAAAGAAAAAAAAAAAAAAACTAAACAAAACACTATTCGTACCCTTAACTCCATCTCCTTTTTAATGTTTAGAATGCCACTACACAATTCCCAAAATAGCTAAAATGACACCATAAATTCTTGTTTCAAAGTTGAATGGCTTATGCCCAGAAGCCTCAAAGAGTTTAAAGAAACAAGGTAGAGCAAGGTCCAATACACAACAGCAAAATGGCCTAAATCTGGAGGTGTATCAAATTCCAAAGTTTCTTTTTTTCTTTAACCTCATTGTGACAGCAAGCATCAGATACCAAAAAGAGTGGAAAGACAAGGAAATATTCTGAAATAAAAATAATTTTAACAATACCATGGGACTATTCATCTTCCCTTTACTTTCTCTCTTTCTTTTTCTCTTTCTTTCTTTCTTTCTTTCTTTCTTTCTTTCTTTCTTTCTTTCTTTCTTTCTTTCTTTCTTTCTCTCTCTCTCTCTCTCTCTCTCTCTCTCTCTCTCTCTCTCTCTCTCCTTCCTTCCTTCCTTCCTTCCTTCCTTCCTTCCTTCCTTCCTTCTTTTTTATTTTTTTGTATTTTAGGGAAGGATCTACAGGGTGTTAAGTGTCTCACTACTAGGTCAGACTCCTAATGATGCACCTGTTTACAGCCTCCCAAGAGCTGGGATTACAGGTGCGAGCCACCATGCCCAGTCTCAATTGCCAACTCAGTGTGCTCCGGGGACAGGCCATGGAGATCAAACCCCTACACCTGCACAGGCGCTCTAATCCGCTGAACTATTTGGCCATCCCTTCATTTTCCCTTTTTGTACTGTAGCTGCAAGTAGCTAACTCCCAAAGGTGTGTGTTTTCCATCACAGCTGGCAAGCACTGCTAATAGAGTAGGGAGACTGTTGTCTTGGGAATCCAGGCTGATCAGGCCCAGACACTGGACCCGTGATACCGCTCAGGGGCTGAATCTTGCTGTGTGGGAGAAAAGGTAATTAGACAGCATGACCAACTCAGGAGGCACAAAGAGGCAATAGTTCTGTCTTCAAGGATCTGACAGAACCTTTGTGGCTTTTAGAGGAAAGGGAAAGAAAGACAGGCATGAAGCAGAACTGTCACTATAAAGTAATCTTACTCTAATCATAGTCAGCTTAATTACTGCAGAGACCACTGTTTCTCTTTTTGATAAGAGATATCTTGCCCAACAAAATAAATGAGAATGTAGACACAGAAATGATTTTGGGGTTAAACATTAGATGACCAGCTATGTGGGACAATGGTTTGGGAAATCAGCTGAATCTAGCTTGCCCACCTAAGGCAGTGACAGGGTAGAGAAAGCATAGCAGAAGTCAAGATACCAACATCGAAACTGCATGAACAGTCTAGAGTGCAGAAGAAAACTAGTATGTTTTCATGTTTTTTTTTTTTTTTTTTTTTTTTTTTTTTTTTTTTTTTT
>PVKA01036720.1:0-21544 GCA_004027165.1 Ctenomys sociabilis
TGGCCATACTCCCAAAATTGCTGTACAGATTTAATGCAATCCCTATCAAACTGCCACCAATATGCCTCCCAGACATAGAGAAATCATTCCTAAAATTTATTTGGAACCACAAACGACCTAGAATAGCAAAGGCAATCTTGGCCAATAAAGACAAGACAGGAGGCATCACAATTCCTGACTTGAAATTATACTACAAAGCCACTGTGATAAAATCAACATGGTATGGGCAACAAAATAGAGCTGAGGAGCAGTGGAATAGATTAGAAGGGGCAGAAGCATCTATGAACACACTCAGCCATCTGATCTTCGACAAAAGGGCTACACAAGCTCACTTGAAGAAAGATAGCCTGTTTAACAAATGGTGCTGGAAAACATGGCTTTCTACATGCCAAAAACTAAAACTTGACCCAGCTCTATCACCATGCACTAAGTTAAAGTCAAAATGGATTAAACATCTAAACATTAAAACAGAAACACTCAATCTCCTGGAAGAGAAAGTAGGAGGAACTCTTGAAGACATAGGAGTAGGTAAACAGTTCATGAACAAACATATATTCGCACGGCAAGCACTTGAAAGAATCAACAACTGGGATCAATTCTTCTTGAGGAGCTTTTGCATGTCAAAAGAAATTGTCAACAGAGCGAAAAGACAACCCACAAATTCTGAAAAAATCCTAACTAATAAGCAATCAGACAGAGGTCTACTGTCTAGAATATATAAAGAACTAAGATATAACAGGGCCCTCAGATTTAAAGACCCAATTCAGAAATGGGCATCTGAGATGAATACACACTTCTCAGAGGATGAAATTAAAGAAACAAATAAATATATGAAAAAAATGCTCCACATCCCTAGTCATCTGAGAAATGCAAATAAAAACAACACTGAGATGCCATCTCACTCCAGAAAGAATGGCTATCATAAGGAAATCAATCAACAACAAATGCTGGAGAGGTTGTGGAGGAAAGGGAACACTTCTCCACTGCTGGTAGGAATGTAGACTGGTACAACCATTATGGAGGTCAGTGTGGAGACTCCTCAAAACAGTAGGACTAGAAATCCCATTCAAGCCGGCTATTCCCCTACTGGGAATTTTCCCAGAGGAACTGAAAACATTGTATCATAGTGATATATGTGTACCTATGTTTATGGCAGCATAATGTGTGATAGCAAAATCTTGGAAACAACCAAGATGTTCATCACATGAGGAATGGTTGAAAAAGATGTGGTATTTCTATATAATGGAATATTACTCAGCTATTAAGAATGATAAACTTGAAGCATTTATATTGAAGTGGATGCCACTTGAACATATACTCATCAGTGAAATAAACCAGACACACATGTGTAAATATCATAGTGTCTCCCTAGTATAAGAAGCGAAAAGAAGAAAAACAAATGGAAATGTACAACAACAACTAAAATCAATTGAGTCAGATAAGGCAAAGTGAATGGCATATGCTGCAGGACACTAATCAGCTTTTCTTCTGGATGGCTAACAACCTAAGTTCACAGATCAAAACTGGAGAAATAAAAGAGCCGCAAGGCCAGCCAACATTTTGGCCCTAACCTTTCAAGGTCAGCAAAGACTCAGGACATAGGAGAACCTGTACTGCAACATCATGAAACTCAGTTGAGCTCCAAATTTTCTGAACAAGAATATCGTGGAGCCACAGAGGAAAGAGATTGAAGTTCTATAGTGTGCCTGGGGAGAGTCACATGGAGAGAAAACTTTCTCTCAGGCTCTCACAGAGAGCAAACTGGTCAAGCATTGGCCATGACTCATCCCCATGGATGACACAGACAAAGGATCTACAGAATAAGGTACAGGACTACAAGATAAACCCAAAGGGGAATTCACTGACCTCATAAGAAACAAAAAGTACATGTGTTAGTATATAGGTCTTGCTCTATCTAGGTCTTAACCATCCAGCAGAAAAGTATAAAAATGAGATATACACCATGGGGCCATAATAATAAGTTGAGGTATAAATGGCTATGGTCGAAAACTTCTTCAGATAACTCACTATTGTTGTGAAATGTTGGACTGTGTTGAATTGTGTTGATGAGTTCAGGCACCTAAAGTAGTTGAATGACAATGGAGTGCCCATCTTTGACAGGTGTAGACAAAGGAAGGGGTATAGAAAGGAAGAATCATGATGTGTGTGTATAGACAGTACAGTTGGGATAGATAATGCTGTGCTTCTACATAATCCTATGAGAGGCAAGATTTGCACTAATGGTGGTTGGACATGATATTATGTCAGCTTGTAGTACTATGGACAACCACTAGGAAAATAACAAGGTAGAAAGTATTAATTATTGAATCTTTGATGTAATTCAGGTATTAAAAATAAGGTACATGACAGCTACACTCTCTTAATTTACTAATAAAAGACATGTGCTATAATAATGTCTGTAAGTATAATACCATGTATGCACCTTCTATGATACCAAAACACTATGAAAACAGTTTTCAATGTATTAATTTATCAACTCCATCTTGTCAAGGTATCTTAAAACTGTCTCATTGATATTTGTACTTCAATAAAATAAAAATTAAATAAATAATAAAATGAAAAAAAGAAATCAAAATATCAGTTAGGTTCATAATATTTTTATAGTGTAGTAAGTAAATACAGCATAAATAATAAGGTGTCTAGTGGACATAAAATACAAGAAAAGAAATTAAAAGTAGAAGAAATTTGCAATAACTAAAAGATGATAAAAATTTGAGGGGTAAAATATGCTCATCTATGAGAACCCAGCCTGTGAGCCTCATCCCTGGGTCTCCCAGCAGGAAACCATTGGGAACACTGACCTTGTAAAACACAGCTTTCTGTAACAACCCAAAGAAGCATTATTCCTAGGCATAGCTGCAGGTACAATTATTCTTTTTCTTGTGCATTTCATTCCTTTCATCCATGGACATTGAAAGTCATGTGATTTAATGTGTGTCCCCCATGCACCCAACAACAGGAAAGCTGCAAGCCCAACCATGACCAGCTGTGAGACACATGTAAGAAAGTGTAATCTTTATTGTTAATTATCCTCATCCCCAACTCTATTTAATTGTCCCTAGCTGATATTTTTAATTGCTCTTTACTTTTATTTTTTATTTTATTTTTGGTGAAACTGGGGATTGAATCCAGGCCCTTGCACTTGCCAGGCAAGTGCTCATTCAACTGAGCCATCTCCCAGCCCTCTCTTTACTTTTAAATTCTTGTCTTTCTTTATGTTTCTGTCCTTTAAAGATAAATTAAATCTTTTTGAGTATAGGGACAATATAAATTTGTTAGTGCCTAAATTTCTTTTCTTTTCACTTTAGACAGTATCTTTCTCTAAGAAAAGCTTGTCCTTAAAAGATTTCTGTTTCTAAATTTTTTGGTACCAGTAGGTTAATATCACTTTAAGCATGCTTTAATAAGAGTGAAATAATAAACCATCAATTATCATTTTGAAATTGGTCACTGTTAGCTGGGCGTAGTGGCGCATGCCTGTAATCCCAGCACTCGGGAGGCCGAGGCAGGAAGATTGCTGTGAGTTCGAGACCAGCCTGAGCTACAAAGTGAGCTCGAGGCCAGCCTGAACTGCATAGTGAGACCCTGTCTCAGAAAAGACAAAAAAAATAAGAAATTGGTCACTGTGAAATCCATCCTTTTCAACATGACATCACTAAGGTAAGACAGACCAATGTAACCAATTTTAAATCTGGGATTTAGATCCCCATGGACCTAAAGTAAAAAAGAAAGTAGGTGCTGTGGTGGAATAGAACTTTCTCTTTTTCCTCAAAAGCCAAGATTTTGCTAACAAAAACAAGATGAAAAAAAAAAAAAAAAGGGCCCAGCTAAAAATGATACTGAAATTTGATGTTCAAATACTCTAATATAATGGGAGTCATTTTCTTCATAGTTCATTATATACTCAGCCTGTTAAAATAGTAGATTTTTCATAACATATCTTCTTGTACTTACCAATGCTTTTCTTTGTAGAGGAGATTAAATATTTGTTTTGCATCAGCTCCTAATCTTTTTTAATATCTTGGTTGCATTATTGTTTCTCATCCTCCTTTTGTCTCCATAAATTAAAAGTATTCCCTTATCTACCTATTGTAGCATGGAGTCCCAAAGAAATAATTTTCAGGACTCTTAGTTGCACATAACAAAAATTCAACTTAAACTATCTGAGGAAATAAGAAAGAGAGAAGATTGGCAGTGGAAGTTATTAGAAATTATTCAGACGAAGACTCAACAAACAAAACAGCACATAAAGGAGAGTCCACAAAACCTGTACACCCAGCAACAGAAATACCACCCAGTTCTTCTTGTGCTTCTCATGCCTACATCACCCTGTGAGTACTCATTTTTTATTCTAAAACAACAGCCCAAGCATGGCCACCTGTACCTACAGTACCTCAAGTCTCACAATGCACAAAATTATAGAAGATTTAATAGTCACTTTCTCTAGTCCCAAACTCAAAAATTCAACCAATGGGTCTGACTCACCAATCTTAGGTTACACACCCTGCTACTCAGCTCATTAACTATGGCCATAAATTTGAACACTCTGATTGGCCCAGATCATAACAAGTGCCTATGTATGAACCAGCCAACACTGCTGAAGTAGATCCTAAACCATTCACAACTTACACTCAAGATACATGATTAGGATAGAAGAGAAATTCCTCAGAGAACACATATAGGAAGGTACTCTTACATGCACAGGGGATAAAACTCCAGGAACTGTTCCATGGGAGTTTTAAAAGTAAGAGTTATTAAACAAGTAAATGACTTTCAAGCCAATTAATACTTCAACACTCAGGTTAGAGGTGCACCTCACTGTGCATGTCTACTGTACTTAATTCTCTGGGCTCAATTCTCAGCACTAAAAACAAACTCCCAAACCAGAAAAATCTTCAAGTGCTACCTTCTGCAAGAAGCCTTTCTTGACAACTGCTATCCACTGTAAAACCCTACCCTCACTACTCTATCCATTGTCTTTAGGTGAAAGATACCTCCCAATTAGGTACATGTAATTTTTCACTTGAGTATAAACCATATTAATCTTCTAACAAATTGAGTACTTTAAATTTGTTTCCTCCATTCAATTACTGCCTCATGATAAAAGCTGTTTCTTTCTAATGTGATCATAGTTATTGGTGTTAGTTTATTATCACGTATAGGAAGGATATTTGCAAAAAAAAAAAATTTGAGACAAGGTCTCACTGTGCATTTCAGATTGGCCTTGAGTTCACTTTGTAGCCCAGGCTGGTCTCAAAGTCAAAACAATCCTCCTGCCTCAGCCTCACTCACAACGATCCTCCTGACTCAGCCTCTCAAGATACTGCATTTTAGTTGTAGGGTCTACCACTGGCAGAATTTTAACCCAAAAGAATGGTTATAATACTAGGAATGTTACGCATTTACAAAAGTACATATTTGAAAGTTTAAAATTTAGGGCCTATATGTTAGAAATTGGTATAAACTTCTACCACAGTAATACATTAATCATAGCCACCATCATGAGCTTTGGTCTGCTGAAGGAGTTTAAAAGTGGAGGAGCGAATAGTATTGTATCACAGCAAAGACCAGGGGCAAACATGAATTTACTCAACTTTTTCTACTTACTTGTGTGCTTGAAGACAGAGTATTTCACAGCTCTGAACATCAGTATTGGCCAGCTTTTCCTTGATGTGACAAAATACCTAAAAGAAAGTCCACTTCAAGGACAAAGTGTGTCCTTGACGTGGCTCCAGCTGCAGCTCACGATCAGCTGGCTGTCAATTTTAGCCCTGCAGCAAGGCAGAAACATCCTAGCCCCAGGGCCTGGTGGAGGAAAGCCGCTCATCTCATGCTATCAGGAAGCACAGGGCTGGCAAGACAGCTCAGTGGACTAAGCGCCTGCTTCGGCACCCTGGTCCCACATTGAACCCCGCTGGCCCCACCCCCAGGGTACCCCGAGCTGGCAACCAAGTCCGGGGATGGGAGGAGGGTAGCACATGCCTATAATCCTCGTGCTAGGGAGGCTGGAAACAGGAGGATCACTACGAGTCCGAGCTGTGTAGTGAGAACCTGTGCCGAATACATTTTAAAAAGGAAACAAAGAAAAAGAGCCAGAAGGAGAGGCCCTTGGACCCTGAGAGTCCCAAGGTCCTGCCCCCATGATCCACCTTCAACTGAGTCTCACCTGTTTCTGTCACCGCTCAATACCCCACCAAATTATGATCTCCTCAGTTGATTTATCCCGAGTAGCCTTCATGTTCCAATTACTTCTCCAAAGCCCACCAGCAACCAAACCTTCAACATAGTGAGCCTTTTGGGGTGTTATGGTTTGTGGCTAGATGCCCCCCAGAATCACAAGGGGTGGGTTTCTCAGAGGTAGCTGAACCTAGAGTTTGTCACTTATTCATGATCTAATGCTAAGATTAAGGATATAAGTGCTAAATTCACCCAGGGTGTTCAGCCCGCATGTAAGGGACACACACCAAAAAAAGTAATCTTGACCTCCCTTCCTCTCGTTGCTTTTGCTGTCTTCTGCTGCCATGAGCTATTGTCCCTCAGCCATGTGCCACCTGCCTTGCAGTTGGCTGATTATGGACTGAAACCTCTACAAACCTTTCCTCTTTAACTTTGGGAGTCAGTAGCTTATCTCAGCAATAAAGGAAAGTAGCTAAGACAATTTGATAGCAAAGAAGTGGGGCCATTTCTGTGACTATCTGACCAACAGCATGGCTCAGGAGCCTTTGAGGATGGCTTGGGAAAGAACTTGGAATGATTAGGAGAAGCTGGCTGAAAGAGTAGAGTGGACACCTTAGGCTGTACTGTCGGGAGATTCTTATCAGGGCTCAGAAGTCCAGAAGGCTGATAGAAATCCTTCCAGTAAAGACCAGGAACCAGAAATTTCTGCTGGGAAGAAGGATTACACTGGCTGAAGGACTCCAGATGATGTGTTGGCTATGGCTTGGCAGAAAGTTTGTCTGCGAGCCGGGCATGGTGGCGCATGCCTGTAATCCCAGCACGCGGGAGGCTGAGACAGGAGGATTGTTGCGAGTTCGAGACCAGCCTGAGCTACAAAGTGAGCTCGAGGCCAGCCTGAACTGCATAGTGAGACCCTGTCTCAAAAAAAAAAAAGAAAAAAAAAAAAAGAAAGTTTGTCTGCTTTTTGCTGTGTCCAGAAACTTTGTCTGAGAATAAGATTAATTATGGCACAATACTTAATCAAGCAGGAGAAATTTCAAAGCAGTCTAATCTTGAAAATATGGCATGACTACTGTTGAGAGCTTTTAGCAAGCTTATTTTTAAAATCAAGAGCAAAGAGCACATAAGAATGATTTAAAACATTGTGACTTTGGCCAGAAAGGAAGTTCCAGTAAAACTGGGCTGCAATAAGAGCAGAGGGGAATGTGATTGCTGAGCAGGAACAGAGGCATAGAAAAGATGACCTGAGGTCATCACAAGAAGCACTGGGACTCCACTGTTTGCAGCCTAATTTTGCAAAAGTGAAAGACTTTTCTTTGAGAAGACAGACCCAGAGAACCATGTCCCAGAATGGCAATGACCTAGGTAATTTTTTTCCTCAGAATTAGATTCAGAATGCCCAGCAATCCAGGTACTTGAGCCCTACAGGCAAGAGAAAGGGAAGTCTGACTTGTCATCATCCACATGGCACTGGTTCCAGGCACATGCAGAGTGGAAACCTTGTGGAGTCAGAAAGCCTTCCACCCAGATTTCAGAAGACCTGGGAGGCAGGCAGCACACCAAGAGGGCAGTGTGTGAGGGGTGAGTATGAAGCCAAAGGCTGGGTGGAGTCAACAAATATTTGGAGAAGCCAGAACATTGATTGTCTGAGAAAAACTGCAAGGAAGGAGGAGAGTGGTCCGAAGAGAGAAACCATTACACGGCTGGAAGTGCTGTAGGGGCAGATGCATCCAAGGCCTTCCGAGTTCTCATCTGGCCACAAATTGCCTTTGGATTGGTTGCTTTTCTCTCATTGCTGAGCTATGTTCAAAATTAAGAAGGAAAGGTTTATTTAGTTCATTTTGTGGAGGTTTCCGTCTATAATCAGCTGGCTCCACAACAGGGTATCATGGCACAGGGACAGCAGTTCAGGGTGGCAGAAGACAGAAAAAGCAGCAATGGCAGAAGGGGGGAAGGAGGCCTCTTTTCCTCCCTTAGGTTGTACACCAGCTCCCTGCCCACAGCACCTCTGCACCCTCCTCTTCCACAAACTCAGGATGTTTACAAAGTGAGGACCCTGGCCCCCTGCTGAGTCACTTCACTAAGCTTCTAAGCTGCTCAATTCTCAAACTGATACAATATCTCAACCATTACATCATCAGAGCTGCACAAGGAACTGCAGGATTTAATGTTGGTCCTACTAGATTTTGGATTTGTTTTGGTTCCAGTCCTTTGTATGGCCATTTGTAACTTTTAGAATGAAAATGTCTAGCTTGCATGGTTGAATGTTGGAAGTGTTTGATGTTCTTTTATTTATACAGGGGCTCACAGCTGAGAACTTGCCTGAAATCTCCGAGGAGACTTGGGACTTGGATTTTTCAACAATGCTGAAACTATCAGGACTCTGACAATTCTTAGAGGAACTAGATGCCTTTTGTATAAAGGAATGCACAGGAGTCCCTGTGGGCCAGAGGAAGAATGCTGCATGTAAATGAGCTCCAAGCCTTACTGGGTTACATGGGGGTGGGCTTTGCAGAGGTGGCTGAATCTAGATTCTGTGACTGATTCATGGTCCAATGCTGGGATTAAAGGTGTAAGTGCTACATTCATCCTAGGACAGGTAACTTGGGGTGTTGAGTATTGTGTTTTAGCAACGAAAATAGTAACTACGATGGGGAGGAGACAGTGAATCCCAGCTGTAATCATTGTTTTCTTGCCACAAAGTGAGTACCTATCTCACAGAAGTATACTGTCTAATACAGTAATGACTAGCCATGTGTGGTTGTTAGGTACTTCAGATACAAATATTCCAAATTTGGGGACAATAAACAACATATTTCTAAATAATCAATGAATCAAATAAATGTAAAATAAGCTAGAAATACTTTGAGATGAATAAAAATGAAGATACAGCATCCTAAAATTAAAGAATGTTACTAAAGTAGTACTTAGATAGAAATTTAAAACTATAAATACCTATATCAAACAAGATATCAAATTAATAAATTAATGTTCAGATACTGGAAAAAAAGAAGAGGAAGTAAATTTGAGGGAAGTATAAGGATGAGAATTTAAAAGATTAGGATTAAAAATAATGAAACAGGACAGAGGAACAATGAAGAAAACAATGAAACCAAAGTCTGGATCTGGAAAAGATCAACGGAACTTAAACCAAGAAAAAAAGAGACGTCTCAAATTCCTGGAATCAAAAAAAAAAAAAAAAAAAAAAAAAAAGTGGGACTATCACTACCAAACTTACAGAAGAAAGATATAAAGATTTAAAAAGGATGATAAAAGTCTTTTGACTAATTGTGTACCAACAAAGTAGAAAACTCAGATTATTTTAGACTAACTCTAGAGACTTCTGAAGAACTAGAACTAGTGAGGCTGGGAAAAACTACCCGTAAAGCAAAGCCTAAGACCAAAGAGTTTCACTGCCAAATTTTACCAACTATTTGAAGAAAATTATGAGCTATAAAAAAATAAGATAAGTAAACAGCTATACTCTCTTCATTCACTGATTAGAGACATCTGCTATAATAATGTCTGTAAGTATAATATCATGTATGCACCTTGTACGATACCAAAACATTACAAAAACAGTTTGCAATGTGTTAATTTATCGAATCTGTCCTGTTAATTTGTCTTGAAACTGTCTTATTGCTATTTGTTCTTCAATAAAAAATTAAAAATTAAAAAAAGAAAATAAAGAAAATTAACGTTAATTCTTGAAAGAATTTACAAAAAATAGAAGAGTAGGAAATAGTTCCTAATTTATTATATGAAGTTAGCATTCTCCTGCACCATATCAAACAAATGTATTCTATTTTATGACTATGGATACAAAATACTTAACAAACTAACAGAAAACTAAATTCAACAGCAGATAAAAAGGGTTATATACCATAACCAAAGGGGATTTATTCCAGGAATTAAAAGTTTGTTGTCTGAATAGCCAAAAGTCAATTAGTAAGGGTTTGACAAAAGTCCAACATGTTTTTATGATATTTAAAGGAAAAAATTTAAAACCTAAGCATTGAAGGGAATTTCCTCAAACCAATGAAAAAGTCAAAGCTAACCTCACAGTTGACAAAGAAGAAGAAAAACATGAAATGTTTTCCCCTAAGATCAGGAACAAAACTAAAATATCTGTTCTCAACATTTTACTCAGCATTATCCTGGAGATTCCAGGCAGGACAATTAGGGAAGAAGAAGAAATTTAAAGGAGTCCAGATTGAATAGGTAGGTGGAAGAATCAAAATTATCTCTCTCTGAAGATGACACAAACTTGTCTACAGAAACCTCTAGGAAGTCCATAAAAAGAACTATTGGGATAAAAATTGATTCCAGCAAGTGAAGTTTCTAAGGATTTTCCAGAGAACCTCAAAAAGCTCAGATCCACAACAAGGATGCTCAGATTATTTTTTTTAACTATAATGTTGTCTACATAACTATTTATACATTAGGAAGGGCAAACAATTTTGTTCAGCATATAGATTTAAATGTTTATTCAAAAACACTCAGAATGATATTTAACCAAATATTGGACAAGGCACAAAAAATGAATCCTTATAGCAAGCTTACAGGATGCAGGATCAGTGTACAAATGCCAGATGTCTCTGAAATAAAACCTACAAGAGAGGATTTTGAATTTTTTGTTGCCACAATGCAATAATGTTTGAGGAGATGCACATGTTCACTCTGATTTGAACATTAATGTACGCACATAATGAAACACCACACAGTACCTCATAAATATGTACAATTTTATGTTAATGAAATAATCAATAGGGTTTCTATATACACTTGCAATGAACAGTCCAAAAAATGAATCAGGAAAATATTTCTATTTAAAATTGCATCAGAAAGCATTACATACTTAGGTTAGGTGTTAAATACTTTAAAAAGAAATGCCAAACTTAATATGTTAGGAACTGCAAGCCATTGTTAAAGAAAAAATGAAAATCTAAGTCAATTTTTAAAAACCATTTCTTACAAACAGATCTGAACATTTGACACTGTTTTTGGTTTTGTTCTGAGACCTGGTCCTCCTGTGCAATTCTGAATTCACTATGCAGCCCAGGCTGGCCTCCACAGAACAGTAGCCCTCCACGTCAGCCTCCCAAGGGCTGGGATTATAGCATGTACCACTATGGCTGTCTTTGACATTCAGACATCCAAGATACACTCCAATCTCACTCAACTGTTCAGTGCAATCCTCTGGACACTAGCTGACTCTTTTGTACAAATTGACAAGTTGCTTCTCAAATTTATATAAAATCAAGGGCTGGTCAGATAGCTGAGCAGACTAAAGTGCTTGTTTAGGCAAAGTGCAAGGATGGGGGTTCACCCCCAGCTCCACATGCCATACCAGCCCCACCCATGGGGCATGCTGAGAATCTGATTGAGACTGGGCATGGTGGTGTGTGCCTGTAATCCCAGCATTTAGGAGGCTAAATACAAGAGGATCACTGATTCCAATCTGTGTAGTGAGACCCTATATACCCTGTAATATATATATTCATTAGGAACTCACAATACCCAAGATTATCCCAAAAAAAGAATAAAGCACAAGAAGTACTCAAACTTACCTCTTTCAAAACTTACTATCAAACAACCATAATCAGGACAGTGTGGTGCTGTCCTCAGGAGAGACATACAAATCAATAGGATGGAATCAGAAGGACAGAAATAAATTCATGAGTTTACAGTCAGGTGATTCCAACGAAGATGTCAAAACCACTCACTGGAGGAAAATCCTTTCAACAAATAGTGCTAGAACAATGGGACCACAATATGCAAAAGAATAACTTTGGATTCTGTGTTAGTCAGTTTGCTGTTACTATAAAAAACATACCTGAGATAATCAACCAAAGAGGAAAAAAGGCTTGTGATTTTGGAGGCTGCAGTCCATGTTTACTCAGCCATGTTTACACAGCACACAGCAGCAGAAGCCTATGGTAGAGGGGGTCTGTTCACCTTGCAAGAGAGAGCAGTCCCAGTAACCACCTCAGTGACACACCCCAATGACTTAACTTTCTCTCACAAGACTCCACCTCCCAAAAGTTCCGCCCTCCTCTCCACAGCACCAAGGCTGGAAGCCAAGCATTCAACATGTGGGCCACTTGGTGAGGTACAAGATCCAAACTATTAGAAACCTTTACCTCAAAACAAGTACAAGAATGTACTCAAAGTGAGCAAGAACCAAAATGTAAGAACAAAAACTGTAGAACTCTTATGAAGAAAATAGAGAGGTGAGTCTTCCTGTCTTTAGATTTGGCAAAGTACAATTAAATACGACACCAAACATATAAACAATACAAGAAAAATAATAGATAAAATGGACTTCATCAAATTTTAAAAATTTGTGGCTTTAAAGGGCACTTTAAGAAAGTAAAAAGGCAATCTACCAAATTAAAAAAAAAAAGTAATGGCAAATATATATCTGTTAAGGATCTTATATCTAACACTTAAAGAATTCCTACAATTCAATAATACAAAGACAAATGACATAATTTTTAAAAAAGTAAAGGATCTGAACAAACATTTGTCCAAAGATATTAAATGGTGAATAAAATCTTAAAAGGTTTTCTGCATCCTTAGCTACTGAGAAATGGAAAATCAAAATTATAAGATATCACTTTACTAGAATAGCTAAAATCTAAAAGTCATATTACAAATATAGGTAGGGATGTAGAGAAATCAGACTCCCATACACTGCTGGTGGGAACACAAAATGGTACAGCACTTTGGTAAACAGTTTGGCAGTTTCTCAAACAAACAGAGCTACCGTATGACTCCATAAATCCTATCCAAGGAAGCTACCTGAGAGAGTTGAAAATTTATGTTCACACAGAAACACAAAAAACATCATTATGGGAGACCACCAAGCTGCATTCTCCTAAAAAAGAAGCTCCTTGCCTCCGTCTTTTCCTGACCTTTACATCAACCTTATTTAGTGACATATGCAAAGCTAGCTATACTGTCTTAACTGGATAAAACAATATGACCAAATGCAACTAAGTTGCCAGCTTGTCTCATTGCAACATGTAGAGACATTGCCCCCCACCAAAAAACAAACAACAAGAAAAAACTTTATGGCTAGAATGGGGGCTCAAGCAAGAACCTGTGAGATTCTAGGGCTCACACATGAGATAATATTTTACTTGAGGCCATGGAAATCAAAAAACATCATACCTTCCTGGCAATAAAGGTGCCAGCCCTGCATATAACAAACTACCCCACTGCATTGCTATTGGAGGGCTTTAGCACCTGGAAAAAAATTGATATTTCTCTTTACAGTCTATGCCTGCAAAGTATTTTTCCCCTAGATCTCTGCTGTGACCCCCACCTACCTCCCTAATTGATACCAATAAAAGCAATGGGTTTCTGAGTTCATGGTCCTTTATTTCACAGAAATCAGTGTGGGTCATTCAACATCCCAAAGCTCCTCAATTGTAGAATATCTTCCCTTTGTCTTTCTTTTGTGTAATATTTTGTGTAATATCCATGTGTAATATTTTTGGGTGGGAGACCTGAACCCTCTGGAGGGCTTTTCATACATTGTAGTAGCATTGTTCATAATAAATCCAAAAGGTGGAAAGAAATGCAGTGAACATTGGAGAATAGATGGGTCAACAAAATGGGGATATATCCATGTAATGGAATAATACTGGGTCATAAAAGGTAATGAAGTATGATGCATGCCATAACATGGCTGCACCTTGAAAACATTATGCTTAGTGAAAGAGCCCACATGTTATTTGTGTCCATTCATATGACGTGCTTAGAATATGGAAATCCATTCAGACAGAAAGTAGAGCTGTGGTTGCTTATGGCTGGGGAGTGTACAGTTGGTAGGCGAATGATAGTAAAGGATATGAAATTTTATCTTTTGACGATGAAGTCTACAAAATTGTGATAGGTGCATATGTGACTATACTAGAAACTGCTGAACTGGACACTTGAAATGAGCAAACTGTATGTTACCTGAATTATATCTCAGTCAAGCTAAAAGCCTGCCAGGTTGCAAATACTCAGTATAAAAATGAGCCATAATGTATCTTATTAGTTAACTTTGTATTGACTACATCTTGAAATTATAGTATTTTGGATATGTTAAAATATATTATCAAAATTAATTTTACCTCTGTTTCCATATGGATACTGGAAATTATGTGGCTCACTTTACATTTCTGGTAGTGCAGCTACAGAGGATCTCGCACAAATGACTTAAACTCTGAGAATCTCAACTTCTTCATATGTTATACATCAGTTGTAATAAGCCTGACCTCACAGGGCTGGGGCAAGGATTGGATGAGATAATAATTTTAAAGAACTTTGCACATGAATATTCCCTTATAAATGTTCACTCTTACTATCAGGAAAACCCCTGGGTATTACTAAGTATAACAGTCATATTAAAACATCTCTGGTTGAATTCTTGAATTGATTTTACTATTATAAATTCATTTTATGGATAAAAGAGATTCTAGAAGCTATAATTAAGGGCCAATAGTCACTTGCTAAAGTGCTGTTCAGACAATAGCCTGTTCCTTTATTTTATTAATTTTATTGAGAAACAAATAGCAATGAGACAGTTTCAAACCAGGTTAATAGGATAGTTACAATAATTAACACATTGCATATGGTTATCTTTGTAGTAGTCATTCATAGTACAAGATGCAAACATGATATTCTGTCCAAACACTATTAGTACAAATCTTTCTTTTCATTGAATTAAAAGAAAGTAGCTGTATACCTATCCTAACTATTTCGTATATTACAGATGCAAAATGGTTGTTCCTTTGTGTCCCCTTTTTTTGTTTAGTTTTGTCAGAGATGGGTATTCCATTGCCATTTAAATATTGTAGGTTGTTTTTCAAAAATTGAATTTGAACATCCTTATTGTGCAATTGAACCCATACTTTGCCATAAGACCTCCTACTCTCTGTCCCTTTGGTAAGGCCTCCTTGTGGGTCATGTCAGTTCAGATCTGATCCTGCACTGGCCCAATTCTCTCACTGGCATGCTGACTCTGGGATCATGGAAGTGACACTGTACTGGCGAACGTAGGGTTCAGCCCCATAGCACAGGTTCTGTGCCTCTTGCATGCACTGCACAAGGTCACGGCAGGGAGATGGGGGCACAGTACTGGGCATCCAGCTTCTACTCCAACGCACAGCCCTTTGAAGCACTGATACAGTTACACTCTTCAGTTACAGCCATTGCAGCAAAAACATCAATGCTGCAAGCTATGAGGACAGGTAACAGAAACAGATGGCCCATTCTTATGGGAAGCGAGGGAAAGGGGTGCCTCGAAATCAGAAGCCCCTGAGAGTCTTATCTAAGGTGCCCCAAATCCAGTTCAGTGTAATTCTGCCCTTAAGATTTCTCGTCAGATGATTTTTTCCCTTTTATTTTTTATATTTGTGTAACAAGTCACACTTACCAAAGCTCAATTGTTTGAATCCAAGAATAATACAAGAAGAAAGGTGACCTAAGGTACTTATTCCAACGTCATTAATGGTTCAGGAAACTGAACCTACAAGAAATCAAAAACGAGAGAGACACTGGAGAGATGACTCAGTAGAATAGGCAGTTCTCTGGCAAGCGCAAGGACCTGAGTTCAATCCCTGGTTCCACAAAATAAATAAATTAAATAAATAAATAAATAAGCAAGGACCCAAAGAGTTTCCCACAGTTAACTAAATATATGTTTTATTCTATACGATATCCAAGCTCCACCTGCATTTAGTTATTACCTTTTTCTTTAATGGTTGCTTTTTTTTGACCAATTTAACTCCATTGAGATTCAAAGGAAATTTTATTTGGATGCGTTAAATTGAAAACCAATATCGGAGTTGGGCATCGCAGCACTCTGAAAGGCTGAAGCAGGATTGCAGTTTGAGTCCAGCCTGAGCAGCTTAGCACCCTTAGAAAGACTGTCTCAAATTTAAAAATTAATTAATTAATTAATTAGTTAAATCGCTGAGGATGTTGCCCAGTATAAAGACCCTAAGTTTAATCTGTATACACCCAGAAAAGGAGGGAAGGATAGACAGAAAGAAACAGACAGAGAACACTAATATTACATGACATAAATAGAAGATTAATAAAAACAATATAAAATAATCTAATTACAAATGGTGGCCTGGGTAGCTTTTAAAAATCCTAATGTGCAAGTCAGAATCCAGATCTTTTAAGTCAAAATGCCCCTGGAGAGGGACAGACCAGGCATAAGTAAATTTTTAGAGCTTTTCCCAGGAAACTGTAATGTACATCCCAAAGGTGAAGCCTTCACAGCCTACTGAGGGAGCCACTGAGGGAGCGAGGGCTGTGGCTCTCAGTTAAGAAGAGAAATAAACAAGTGCTCAAGAGGTGCTGAAGACACACCTCACCCCCGTGGCATGTGCTCTTCAGAAAACACAGTTCCTACTTCTGTGCCCTTTCTACTACTCCATGCACCAGCTTCTCTGTTCAGGCCTCCAACAAGCAAGCTGGGGACCCCCCAGTCACCTCTGTGCTCTCCAGCAGGGACTCTAAAGCCTGCTCTGACATCACAGTTCTAGGCCCATCTTTCTATTTTGAAATGTATCTTCCCAGCAATTCACATTAGAAAATCTTCAGGCAAAACCACATCTGTCTCCTTTCATTTCCTCCCAAGAAGCCCCTTTTCTGCCCCAAGGAGTGCTTGGCTCTAGAGAACCCTTGGGTCAGCCATCAGCCAGAGCATTTGGATGTTAAGGGAAGTGTCATGGGGAAAAGAGAAAGAGGTGACATGGCACGGAAAGCCACATGACTGGTGCTGACCTTCTGCTCCCTGGCTTTTCTCTCTTCCTTCTGATCATGCACAAGTGCACAGCCACAGGCTGCTGGGACAGAAGGGTGAGTCTAGGTGGAAAGCTGGACTTGAGTAGGGACTCCAGGATATCATTTCCTCCTCTGGCCCCTGGCTGCTTGTCTAAGTCAATCTGAAGGCCTGCAGAAGAGGGCAGCTGCGGGGCCCAGCAGATTGGCTTACTAACCAGGGAGCTCAGCAAGATCCTAATGCTTTTGCTTCCTGCATTTAAAACCTAGAATGTTTCAAGTGGCATCCACTTCAGTATAAATGCTTCAAAGTTATCATTCTTAATAGCTGAGTAACACTCCATTATATAGATATACCACATCTTTTTCAACCATTCCTCATGTCATGGACATCTTGGTTGTTTCCAAGATTTTGCTATCACACATTGCGCTGCTGTAAACATAGGTACACATATATCTCTATGATACAATGTTTTCAGATCCTTTGGGAAAATTCCCAGTAGGGGGATAGCCGGCTTGAATGGGATTTCTAATCCTACTGTTTTGAGGAGTCTCCACACTGACCTCCACAATGGTTGTACCAGTCTACATTCCCACCAACAGTGGAGAAGTGTTCCCTTTTCTCCACAACCTCTCCAACATCTGTTGTTCGTTGATTTCCTTATGATAGCCATTCTTTCTGGAGTGAGATGGTATCTCAGTGTTGTTTTTACTTGCATTTCACGAAAGGCTAGCAATGTGGAACATTTTTTCATATATTTATTTGCTCCTTTAATTTCACCCTCTGAGAAGTGTGTATTCATCTCAGATGCCCATTTCTGAATTGGGTCTTTAAATTTGAGGGCCCTGTTATATCTTAGTTCTTTATATATTCTAGACAATAGTCCTCTGTCTGATTGCTTATTAGTTAGGATTTTTTCAAAGTTTGTGGGTTGTCTTTTCACTCTGCTGACAATTTCTTTTGACATGCAGAAGCTCCTCAAGAAGAGTTGATCCCAGTTGTTCATTCTTTCAAGTGCTTCCCGTGCGAATATATATTTGTTCATGAACTGTTTACCTACCCCTATGTCTTCAAGAATTCCTCCTACTTTCTCTTCCAGGAGATTGAGTGTTTCTGTTTTAATGTTTAGATGTTTAATCCATTTTGACTTTAACTTAGTGCATGGTGATAGAGCTGGGTCAAGTTTTAGTTTTCGGCATGTAGAAAGCCATGTTCTCCAGCACCATTTGTTAAAGAGGCTATCTTTCTTCCAGTGAGCTTGTGTAGCCCCTTTGTCAAAGATAAGATGGCTGAGTGTAAGTGAAATAAACCAGACACACATGTGTAAATATTGTATAGTCTCCCTAGTATGACAAGTGAAAAGCAGAAATACAAAAGGAAACGTACAACAACAATCAAAATCAATTAAGTCAGATAAGGCAAAGTGAATGGCATATGCTGCAGGATACTAATCAGCTTTTCTTCTGGATGGTTAACAACCTAAGTTCACAAATCAGAGTTGGAGAAATAGAAGAGCCACAAGGCCATTTTGGCTCTAGCCTTTCAAGGTCAGTGAAGACTCAGAACGTAGGAGAACCTGTACTGCACCATCATGAAACTCAGTTGAGCTCCAAATTTTCTGAACAAGGAGATTATGGAGCCACAGAGGAAAGAGATTGAAGATCTATAGTGTGCCTGGGGAGAGTCACATGGAGAGAAAACTTTCTCTCAGGCTCTCACAGAGAGCAAACTGGTCAAGCATTGGCCATGACTCATCTACACGGATGACACAGACAAAGGATCTACAGAATACTGTACAGGACTACAAGATAAACCCTGAGGGGACTTCACTGACCACATAAGAAACATAAAGTACATGTGTTGGTATATAAGTCTTGCTCTATCTAGGTCTTAACCATCCAGCAGAAAAGTATAAAAAATGAAAGCTAAGGTGCTTTCCTCCAGCCAAAACAATTTTTAAGGTGTGTTGGTATTATTGCAATTTTTCATAAATGAGGAAATAATGACAACAGAGGTTGAAGCAAGAAGTTGCTTTGTTCTGTTCTGAACAGGACTGCATTCATAGCACTCAACTCTCCTTGCCAATTACTGCCATCAACCTGCTGCCACCTTTCTAACTTCATTCCCCACTTGCAGTCAGGGTTTGCAAGGGGAACACAACATGGGACACACAATTTATAGGATTCTTTTATGATAGTCACACAAAGAGTCATATGCAAAGAACACAGGAAATCTGACCACACACTAAAGACCCAAACAATCCAGCTGAGGGCCTGGAGCCCACAGCAATGTCCCGTACGAGTCCAGCGGGAGGCCTAGACCCCATAATAATGCCCTCCAAGGTCCAACTGGAGACAAAAAGCCCACGACAATGTCTCATGCAAGCCTGTTTTGAGGATCTGCACTAAGACCCCAGGGTCAGGAACTGCAAGGTGCATGCCAGCGGGATGAAGGCTCTGTGCCAGTGCGCTGAGGGATTGGTACTGAAGCCAGGACGTGAAGCTCAAAGAACAAGAGCTCCGCGGAAAAGTACCACATCCATCCTCAGCGACCACAAGGTTCTGAGCTCCTCCACTGAGAACAACCAAGACACATCAGAAAAGCCAGTATGACAAGCTTCTCCAGGACACTGAACAGTGCACCATTTTCCCCTCCAGAGCCAGAAAGCAATGCTCAGAGTGGGGACTAGACTGCCCTCAAAGTGAACCACAGCCTTTCTGAGTGACAACAAGGTGCTAAGCTCCTTGCATGATGAGAACAGCCGAGTTCATATCAGGGGAGCCAGCACAACAAGCCCTCTTCCTGCTTCTCTTCTTCTTCCTCCTCTTCCTCCCCCTCCTCTTCTTCTTCTCTTCTTCCTCCTTCCTCTTCTCCTCCTCCTCCTTCCTCTTCCTCTTCCTCTTGTTCTTCTCTTCCTCCTCCTCCTCCCCTTTCTCCTTCCTCCTCTTCCTCTCCTTCCTCTCCTCCCTTCTCCCTTTCACCTTCCCCTCCCTCTCCGTTTCCCTGTTTTCCTTCCCCCTCCCTCTCCTTGTCTCTCTCCTTCTCCTTTTCCTTCCGTTCTTCTTTTCATCTTGTCAGCAGCAATCCCCAGGTGGTCCTTCCAAACCCAGCCACATGCTGATTCAGTTCAGTGGGGTGTTACATGTCGAGCACAGTTATCAATCCACCACGCCACTTTTCCTTAGGCAGTCATTAGTGTCCAGGGAAAATTAACTGATACCCCCAGACACTTAGCCCCTGCACTTTCTAACCTCACTGCTCCCTCCTGTGTGCCTATTGCTACTCAACATGCAGAATCCCAGCCTTCCAACCTACTGTGAGTCTCCATCGTGCAGTCTGCCTTCATTCTCTCAGGTTGGCCCGGGCCAAGGAACCCCTAGCACATGCTCAGATTTTGAGCACTTGTCTTATCCTGCCCTGCCATACCCATCTAAGCACTTGGCTAAGCTGTAAATTCTTATGAGGAGGGATTTCCTCTCAACCAAATACAGAAGTGCAACAGGTATTTAAGAAAAGTGTTACAGAGAGTGGATAAAAGAATAAATAAACTGATGTGCCTGTGTCAATATTTCCTTGCAGAGGATCTCTGGCTTCCTGATGCATTTGGTAGCTGCATTTCACTCAAAAAACATGTGGCCTGAGCCCTTCAGAGATGAGATAAATACTCATTTATCATACTGTTTATGACAGCCAAGGAGAAGTCAAGAAGAGTCATTTTTAGTACAGTTCCTACTGCAAAATTCTAAGCTGTCTGATAATGTCCTCTTTCCCTAGGTTACATCCATCAATGCATTCACATTCAACCTGTACATGTTTGTTTAATGATCATAATGTTGTGTTTAAAATGAATTTGAGCACATTCAGACAGTGCATGGCTTCCCCAGCATTTTGACGTCCCCAGTGCTACCCAGAATCATGCACATGGCATCCTTTAGCCCTTTACCTCTCCTCCCTAGCCCCTCAAGGTTCCAAATGTTATCAACTCTGTACATTTTAAATAATCAGAACTCTGCATGCTGTAGCCCCACAAAGCTCCAGGGGAACAGTAAGAGAATTTGAATAAAGGCATATTCAGTGAGTAGATAGAGAAACAATTGAGGTCCAAGCACCTCAAGCCGTAAGGGACTATTTTAGCACTACTTTAACTGCCAGGTGCCCTGAGAGTTCTTTCAGTTTTCCGAAATGCTTAACTATGCCCTAGGCAATGTTTTCTATAATGCATTCATCAGCAGGACATCTACTGAGTACTGATTTTGCATCCAAAATTGCCCTAAACACCAAAATACATAAAAGGGCAAAAAAAATAGATTTCTTCATACAACTAACCTTACAATCATTCCATCAAATGTTTGAAAATAATGGAAACAGCTGAACAGAAACCATATACCTGTGTTAAACGAAGTTGTCTGCATATAATCTGCTACATGTAACATCTCCTTCACTGTTCCTAGCAGCCCTTTAAGGTAGCTCTAGAAAAATCATGCCCAATAGCACAGGAAAACAGTCAAGATGACCCCACCTTACAAGAGAATTTGGATCATTCAACATGAGTAGGAG
>PVKA01036721.1:0-21575 GCA_004027165.1 Ctenomys sociabilis
CTGAAACTCTGTCTTCCCTTTCACTCAGACGGTTTTGTAGACTCGTGATTGATATTTTTTTCTTCAATATCTCTTTGACTGTGTTTCATATGTTCTATTTCTTTTCTATATTGCTCATTCAAGGAATCCATCATATTTTTGATCTCCTCAATTTTTTTATCCATGTCTTCTTTAGTAGTAGTTATTAATTCTTTTTCTGCTGTGTTTCTTCCAAGTTGGATTTCCTCTGTATATTTCTGGACTTGTTTCGGTATTTCAGATCCTATGACTTCAAAAAGTTCTTTTTTGATTTCAGAACTTATTTCTGCTTTGAGTTCCTCATGATCTTTCTGCTGTTGTTTCTTTGCTTCAGATTCTGTAAATTCATATATATCAGTTGGAATAGTGCGCTCTGCCCTTGTTCTGGGTGAGCATAGTTTTTCCACCCAATGTTTCTGGAATTCATTCTTTATTTCAGATACTATGTATTCAAATATTTCTTTTTTTAATTTGGGCAATTACTTGTCATTTTATTTCCTGTATAGCTTTCTGCTGCTGTTCCTTTGCTGCCGTATCTGTTAGTTCATTCATTGCAGCTGAGCTAGTGTCCTCTGCCCTTCCTGATGGACTCGAGGTCTGGGATCGCATTATTCCCCTTCTCTTTGTCATTTTGTTTAGCACTGACCTTTCACCTTTGGTGTAGAGCTTTGGTGCAGCTATAACCTTAGCTTGTTATGAGATTCGGATGCCAGTCTATTAAGTTTGAGATTTTCCAGGTATGCCTATCCTGGGTCTAGCTGTTGTGTTCAGTTCCTTTTTTGCTGCAGCTCCTTTGGTTCTCCTCTGTTGGTTCCCAGTGTCAGCCCTCCTGTGTCAGGCAGGTCGATCCCCAAGTGTGTAGGATTAGGCTTTGGTGGGTCTTCTGGGCTCACAAAAAGATAGTGGATGATCTTATTCACTGAGTAGGCTGTACTGAGCTGGCCAGCCTGTGCTGGGTCTGGGTCTATAGGCTGTAACCCAAGACAGCTGGGAAAGGTCCCTCTGGTGCAGTGGACCTGGAGCCCTCACTCAGAGGCCAGGCTGTGCTGGGTTTTGGTCTGTAGCGTGGGACCGAGGATTGCTGAGAAATGTCCCTCTGGCGTGGCAGGCTTGGAGTTCTCACTCTAGGCCGACCTGCACTGGGTCTGGGGCTGTGGGCTGGTACCGGTAATCACCTGGAAATGGTTTTCTGGCACAGTGTGCCTGGAGCTCTCACCGGGCCATGGGGGGTGCAGGTAATCCCTGGGAAATATCTCTCGGGCATGGCGGGGCTGGCGTTCTGCACTCATTGAACTTTGCTGCCCAGAGATTTGAGAAATTCCCACTCAATCAGTGGGCTTTAGGGCAGGGGATCCAGGGAGGTGTTGGTGAGTGGGTCCTGAGTTTTCAGGCCAGTCACTGGCTTAGAGGGGTTGGGGGCAGGGATCTGCGTAGCGCGCGTGGGAAGAAGCCAATGGCTCTCCCTCAGACTCACTACACTCTCACTGATCTGGGAAGCCTGGTGAGTCATGCAAATTTGCACTCGCTGGGAGAGCTTGGCGCGGATTCCAGGAGGCCACTGGAGTCAGCCACTGTCTCAGGCTGGTCTCTGGCTGGGCGGCGTGGGTAGGATCGAGTAGACTTCTGGCGTTGGTCTTCCTGTCTCTGGAGGTCTCTCGATCAGGGCGGGATGGAGCAGGATGGCGGAGTCGGCCGTGCTGTCTCTGGCCAGTCTCTGGGGATGGGTGGGCGTGGGCAGGATCCTTAGCTGAGCTTCTGTGTGCTTCAATGTGCTTATATTTTAAAGCTCATAACAGTTTGTCTGAGTTACACTTATTTTTTAATTAGTGGATGTTAGTAATGCAGAACAGTGATGTCCAGCATGTGCCGGTAAAGCGTTTTCATTGCTTTTCACCCCTTTACCCTCTTCTCTTTGCCCTTTCCCCATATTTCTGGTCCTTTTTCCCATTTCCAAATGTTTATCTTTTACTTTTGGTAGAGTCTTTTAGCTTTTGATCTTGAATTATTTTTTAAACCTTTACATCCCAGGCATTCTTAGTATGGATTAGATCAGAAAATTCCTTGATTAGAAATCAACTCATCTGAGGGAAGATACGTGTCAAGGTGAAGCCATGTGCAGTATCCACATTTTTTTTTCATAAAGGTGACAAAAGATTGAAGAAAAATTTCTCTGTTATCTACTTTCTTTTTGCCCTAAGCTTGAGCACTGTCAGTCGATTGTCTTAGAGCAGCACAGCACATGCAGAATCATTCCTTTCTTTAGTTCTTCCCCTTGACTATCAACACAGGTAAGTCTTCTTAAAGCTGTAGCTGTATAAGACTTATGGCAAATTGAATCTGAAGGATGTCAGCCTAAAACCCCCTGAATTTCTACCACCTTAAAAATAAAATAAGTAAATATCTTCTAAATGAAACTATTCTCCAAAATATTATTTGAAAATTCATATGGAGAATTGAACAATCAAATATTCCATTCTAGTAAAATGATATCATTCTTTGAGAAAGCATCATGTATTTGGAGAAACCCAAGCCATGAACTTTCAGGAAACATCTCTCTTTTCAAATTTCAATATTCTTATATTTTTGTTTGCTTAGGATACAAAAATAAAACTTATTCAGTGGCAGGATTTTGCCTTCTTTTCTTTAGAAATGACTGTGGAAAATAAATTGCACTTGCAATTCAAGGAACATCCCATTCATGCCAGTGATCCTCCTCCTGAAAATTTTCCCAGAGGAACTGAAAACATATCATAGTGATATATGTACACCTATGTTTATAGCAGCACAATCTGTCATAGTCAAATCTTGGAAACAACCAAAGCACCCGTCACCTGGGGAATGGATTAGAAAAATGTATTTTTATACAATGGAGTATTGCTCAGCTATAAAGAATGATAAACTTGAAGCCTTTATAGTCAAGTCAATGCCACTTGAAGATATATTCATAAGTGAAATAAACCAGACCCACTTGTGTAAATATTGTATAGTCTTCCTAGTGTAAGAACTCAAAAGAAGAAATAAAAATAGAAAGATATAACACAATGAAAAGGAAAGCGAGAATTTGAGGATTAAACAGTGAAGAGAGGGCAAGAAAAAAAACTAGGAAACATGACAAGGGCTAAACCATATATTTGCATGCACAAGATGGTTAAGGCAATGATCCCTGAGAATCTTCAGCAGGTTTTTGAAACTAGTAGTTAATTGGTAAAATTCTCACCTGACTGTGATACCTGTGAACTAAGCAACTGCACTAAAGATAGTGTAAGATAGTCTTACACTAAAATCTAGGGTCATGCTTGGAATGCCTGTCATTATGGTCCTCCAAGTATGTACTGCTTGTCATGCCAAGTCAATACTGCTGTCTGTCAAGTAAATGTTTGTTTAAAAAAGGATAATAAATGAAAAGAAAAGACCAGAAAAAATGTCATAGGACTGTCTTGCTACAATGTTGTATATGGTTAGATTTCTAAATTTCTGTGTAAAAATGTGCAATTGTTTGTTCCTACTTTTTAAAATATTTTTTCTTCACATTGTTTAGGTATTTAAAGTTTAATGTATCAATATCTGTTCCACGTTATGTCTAAGAAGTTTGATATTCAGACAGATAGTGAGGTTAAGCTGAACTGCTTTTAAGCTTCTCTTCTAGAGGGTTAACAACTTAAGTTTGCACATCAAAATTTAGAGAAAAAGAAGGGGTACAAGGACAGCCAACATTTTGGCCCTAGCCTTAAATGTCAGTGAGGACTCAGGCATAAGAGAACCTGTACTGTAATGTCCCAAATTTTCTGAGTAAGGAGATTATGGGGCCACACAGGAAGTATTGTTTGCCTAAGGAGAGTTCCACAGAGAGAAAACATTCTCTGAGGCTTTCACAGAAAGTAAATTAGTCAAGCAATGGCTATGACTCATCCACATGGCTGACACTGACAAAAGATCTACAAACTGCTGTACATGGTTTCAGGGTAAATCCTGAGGGGATTTGACTGACTATGTCAAATACAAATGTTACATTTTTTGTTACATATGTCTTGCTTTATCTTGACCATCCAGCAGAAAAATATAAAATAGAGGCACCTACAATTTTTAAATGGCAATTGAACACCCATCTCTGACAAAACTAAACAAAAAATGGGATATAAATTAAGGACCACTTTGTATCTGTATATACAAAATAGTTAGGACAGATATACCACCACTTTCTCATAATTCAGTGAGAAGAAAGATTTGAACTACTATTGTTTGAGCAAGATATCATGTCTGCATCTTGTACCATGAGTAACCCCTATAACGATAGCAATATGCAATGACCTAATTATTAAAACTATCGTACTAATCAGTTTTGAAACTGTCTCATTTCTATTTGCTTCTCAATGAAATTCATAAAGAAACCAGGCACATGAAAAATGTCATGTACCAAGAACAGATGTCATTGTCATTGAAAAGTGGAACATACAGTTTATAAACTTCACAAAAGCACTCAAAGCATTTGTCTAAATTTGGACAACCTGGACTTAGATTATAGATGCATTTTAAAATATGAACGTGTGGAATATTGAATTGGCAGAAACATATGATTATGTAGTATTTTAATTCTTACCATTTAAATCCATTTGTGCTTAATCATATAGACACATTGAATTTGATTCTCACATTTGATATTTTAAAAGGGTCCAGACATAGTTTGTACTTTTTTTTGAAAACTTTTTGACTTTCCTCAAAACATGTTCCAAAAACAAAATGTATTATAATTAACAGAAAATTTCCTCTGAAATGCTCTCTAGAACTATCTGAAATGAATTCTAGCACAAAGGAAAGGATCCCTGGATCTGCATTTTATATAAATCAATATGTAAACTACTGTGAATAGTTAATGTTAAAAAAGTTTCTGCAAGGCACAAATATAGCTAAATGTTGAATGTTGAAACATTAATATATGAAATTTAAGTTTCTGTGTACTAATCTCAGCTAAAATACATTAAATCAAAAATTTATAAAACATTAATAATCTGATTCAGACAAATCTGGCTTCTTTTCCACTGACAAAATATAGAGATTAGTTATAAAATTGTAGGAGTTATAGAAATGTAAGAAGTCTTTGAATGACCTTTATTTATCATTAAGAAATATCCTTGTGCAATCTTTGACTAAGAGTAAAATGTTTTACCTATTACATAGAAATTAAATCGTGACTTATTCCTTAGTAATTAGATTTTACTTCATTCTTTCTCCTATTTTTCTTTGGATTGCTCATAACCTCTAGTTTTATGTGTGTGGTCCAGCATGATTCACCTCTCTAGCTAATGTTTTATTGTATCCTGTTTTGTTTGAGGGGAGCTGCAGATTGAATCTTGAGTTGTTCTGCACTGAGCTCTATCCCTGCCTTTTTTTTTTTTCTTTGAAAAAATGTCTCATCATGTCACCAGCTTATTCTGGTTTTGCTCAAACTTGAGATCCTCATATATCAGCCTCCCAGAGTGCAAGGTAACCTGTATGCAATACCATGCCTGTATTTATAGTTATATATTCTTGATATGCTGAACACACACTCTTATACTTTTACCATTTCAAATTTCTTTAATTTTTTTCAGAATGTGTATAAATCTTGCAAATCTTTGCTATACCTTCATTTTATTTATGGCACATTTCCCTGTTTGTAACCTATAGTCATTTGTGTGTTCATTCTAAGAATATAGTGGTCTACTCCTCTAGTTGGTCTCCCAATGGCTGTTGAAGAGTCTTCCAACACATAATAAAACTTTAATAAGCACATGTGGCTTTTTGTTAATATTCATATTTTGATGCCAAACATACAAATCCTCCAGGACTTAAGCAACAGTATATTGAACCAAAAGGGAAAGTGTGCTCAGATGCACACCATTATTTTATAAGGTAAGTAATCTTCTTAAACATAGTTTTGTTTATCTTGTCTCTACACACAAATGTCTGCTTGTGGACCATGACCTCTTGCTTGAACTACTGCGAAACTTCTGAATGTTCACTTTTACCTTATATGATTTCCCAGTTTACACATTTTGGACATTCTGATCTTACACTTGGAACATTCTTTTTTTTTTTTTTTTTTTTTTCAAAATACCCATCCTTGAAAGAAATAAAGATCATGTCTAAGAAATAGTAAAGTCATGTGATTTAGAGAAAAACAGAGACAAAAGGAATGCAGCAACACAATTTCTTTAATTCCAGTGTTACTCTGATGTTAATTTGTCTTTTCTCAACTAAATTCTAAGCAGCTGATAGTATTATTATGCAATGACTAATTCTTTTGTTTATTGGACAGGACCAGGGATTGAACTCAGGTGTTTGTTCTACTGAACCATCTCCCTGGCACTGCAATGACTAATTCTTGAATGGGTGCAATTTGACATATAATTTTCAGTAAAAATGACCTGAACTATCAGCTTTAATAGTAATGCACAGAAGTCAATAGAATGTAATCATATTCTCACTGAATAATTAATATTTTCTTATCCTGAAATGCAATACTAGATTGTGTCAGTGACTTGATAAGATGGCTTTAAGAACTAACATTCTGTACACCTATTTTGCTATCTGTTCAACATTTGCTGAGTGTTTTTCCTAAGGTCTTGTGTGCTGCAAGCTTGGGCACTAGCATGGAGGTGCAGAGCTGGCAGGACCCTTAAGGTGCAGGGCCCACTGTGAGATCAGTAGTCATTGGGTGCTATCCTTAGGAGAAGTTAATTCTGTACTGGCACAGCATATTCATTTTCAAGTTAGTTGTCCTCTTCACTATTTTACCACTGTCTCCTGTCTCCTGCCTCTTCTTTCTGTTCTCTACTCCTATGATGCCAAAGGCTACGTCGGGATACAGCCTGGGCTGGCCTCCAAACTTGTAAGCCAAATAAAATTCTCAGGAGTACAAATTGCCCAAATTCAAGTGCTTTGTTATAACCCCAGAAAGGAGATTGAACTGTATATTTAGAATACATGGATCCAAATATAAATGTCCACTGTGAGTTCCCTATTATGTCTGTAATCTTTGATTTTATATGATTATATGCATATCTCATTTTCCAATGGAAATTTCTCTCCAAATATTTTTCTCATTAGTTATTTAAATGTCTCAGATTTAGTTTTAACTAAGCACTTTTTATATTTTAAATCTGTCTGATGTTACTCTCATTTTCTCATTCATCACTTACGGAATGCTAAGGCTTATAACTTTCCCCGAGAGAATCCTCTTTACCATTAAATTCTAAATATGTAAGTTAAACATCTTTTTGAAATAGAATTGGGTGACAAATTTCTCACCTCTTCCACAAATAATATTCAAAACCTGTTAACATGGTGTTAATTCATAATTTGAATAAATACATCATTCCTCGAAATAGTAAAATAATTCCCTTTGATTAGATCTGTGTATTATTGAAAATGCACTTTTAAGAATAAAAATGAAAACACATCTAAGATTACCCATTAAAACAATTTTTAGTCAAATATAAAATTTAGATTTCAACACTTCTGAAAAATACAAAAAGTATGCTAATTAACCCAACTGGCATTGGAAAATTGAATATGAGCTGTGTTCTGTATCCGCGCTGTGAGACTCACCATGCAGTGGGGACTTTCCACCTATGATGTTGACTGGGTGACTTGGGTCACTCTCCATCCTCTGCAGCTTGTGCGGATTCCTGCTTTTCTGCTTGCCTTTGCACTGGTGTGCTACTCTTCTGAGTGTGCGCATTTCTGAGCTATCTCTTTTACAGCATAGAACTTCCCAATTTTATACCACACAGTAGCAATCACTTTTTTTTTAACCTATAGGACTTAATCTTTCAGTATGTCAGTCCTTTATTATAATGAAACAGAAATTTCTCTTGATATTTCTTATCAATGCATCAGGAAATTTTCAACAAAGTGGCCACAAAAATTATTTGCCTCTCTAAAGATGTCATTAACTTTATGTGGAAAATGCTCAAACATTTTTTTTTAAAGCCACTGACTTTTGATTTTATATTCAGGAAATTGTTACACAGGCCTAAGGCAGTGTTTATGACCCAGCATTGTTATAAAGAACAGTCCCTTGAGTTTCTGTCAGACTATCTTTGCTCAGGAGAGAGTTTTGCCTGAAGAACCATTTAAGATTTGAGTAAATAAAAAGAGTTATCAGCTATCTGATAGCCAGAAAGATATACCAGCAACATATTCACAATTATTTCATACTATGTTGTTACACTATTGATAAAGTCTGAGCCTTTAGCTGACACAGAATAGAAATCAAAATAAACAAATGGAAATTTACCAGTATGTCACCTTGAACTAAAAAGTGACCTAAGTTTCAGGATGTTTTAAACCTCTGATATCTCTACCCAATTACAAGAGATTTTTGAAGCTGATGAAAGATATGAGAGAGTAAACACATGAAGTAATAGAAAAGGAAAACAGAACTCTAACAGCACAAGAAATAACATAAAATATCAACAAATGAAATTATATCTTATTAAAAAGCTTGTGTATAGTGAAGAAAACTGCGTAAGAATGAAAAAACAGCAAAGAGATTGGGAGAAAATGTTTCCTAAGCTGTTTTGATAGAGAAATTAATATCTAGGATATTAATTTGAATTTAAAACATTAAAATATATTAAGATATTAATAAATTTAACATACAAAACATCCCTAAAGATGACCTATTTGAAAAATGGCTAATATACTGAATGTCTCAATGGAAATCCAAATTGACATTAAATTTATACAAAAATGTTCAACATCTTTAGTCATAAGAAAAATGCAAAGGTACACATTTTTCTAAAAATATTACAAGAGACATTTAATGAGTATTTGGTGACCACTAGATATTGTTCTATGCATAGGAAATATACTAGTGAAACAAAGAGATAAAATTTTATTTCTTGAGAAGCTTATATAGTAGGAGAAACAGAATGTTTAAAAAAAGTAAATTTATAAAAGCTTTAGAAATTTAAATTATAATTCTTTTTAAAAAAGAGCAGCTTAGAGTTCCTCTGTTAGTTTGGGTGTGGAAGAAGTCTGCAATGAATAATAGAGTGCTGATAATGTAGTTAGGAACAAGACGAATTTTGTTCCAAGTATTAAGGACATACATTTAATCATTGTGATATCTGAAGAAAAAACATTCCAGTCAGAAGCAGCATCAGGTGGCTCGATAGAAAGTACTTTCACATGTTAAGGGATCCAATTGGTTCAAGTTAAGAAGGAGGAAATACACATTATTTAAGGAGAAGACAAGTAGGTTGAGACCTTTGGTAGATGACTTACCTGGTGCAAATAATACCAAAGCCATTGAAATGATATTCATTATTACAGAAGAGAACCTTAGGTCATAGAAAAAGAAAGACTCACATAGCTCATGAGTTTTCTGTGCCTGGCAAGATGTTGCTCCAAAACCAGTGACTTGAATTAACAGAAATATGTTCTCTCAGTTTTGTAGGCCACAAGTCTGAAATCAATATGATGAGTTAAAATCAAGATGTCAGACTCTTTGCTCTGCAGGCTTCCCTTAGCTGGTGCCCATTTCATGCCATCTTCTAGGACAGCACCTTCAAATCTTTCTCCACGTGGTCTTCTCCTTTTTTAAAAATGTATTTATTTAGTACAGGATCTCTCTCAGACTCATAGTGCTCCTCCTGTTTCAGCCTCCCCAGTTCTGGGATTACAGGCATGTGTCACCATGTCCATACTCAGTGGCTGGCTCAGGATGCCAGGGGTGAGGCTGGTGCAGCATGTGGTGCTGGGATTGAACCCTGGTCCCTGTGTTTGCCTAACCAGGTACTTAGCCTGCTGAGCTATCACTATCTCGCCGGCTCTAGGTCTTCTCCTTCGTATATGTCTCCTCTATCTCATTCCTTTAAGGACACTTTGATCACATTTCCAAACTATCTATAGAAATTAAGTTAGTTTCCCTATGTTAAACTCTTACCTTAATCTCATATAAATTTATTTTCCATGTAAGGTAATATTTAGAGCTTCTAGGAATTGTGAGCTGATATTGGCCATTATTCAACATATCACAAGGGCATAGAAAATTAGGATGCCACTTCAATTATAAAAGGAATACAATTAATTCTAAATATTTCTTTGTGAAACTACAGACAGGGTGGGGCAAATGATTACTTCAGGGAATGACTAAAGTACGTTATGTGTATGTATTGTACAAATCTTTCCAAATGAAATCCATTAATCTGGCATTAATCTGGCATACTGGCATGGCCAGTATGCACTGATGAATGAACAGATAAAAGAAAAACAGTCTCATACCACTGTTCACATCTGACGTGAATCTTGCCTGTATTAAATAAATGACAGAAGGCTATAGACTTTGTAGCAGCTATATTTGTCTGTACATTGTTGCTTTTCAAATAAATTAAGCTATATTTCAGTAAATATCCAACTGAAGAAAAAGAAGTTTTTCCTATGTAAGATTCAAAAGTAATGTTATTTATCATTAGCTTTCCCCCAGTTCATTTCCTTCAAATCACAGAACTATAAGTACAGCACAAGGTCCTACTGGAAGCCTGAAATTGTGAATTTAACCTACCATGTTCTTATAGCTACCCACTAACAACGCTACCCTGTATACCTTATATTCTTCTTGATTAAGCATCCCAGAAGTGGGAACTGTTTCCTTTCTATTGTTTTTTGGTTAGATTTTTTTTTTTTTTTTGTGGAACTGGGATTGAACTCAGATCCTTGTGCTTGCCAGGAAAGCACTTATTCTACTGAGCCATCTCCTCAGCTCCTAGCCATCTCACTGGCCCCTTGTCTCCTTTTTATCCTAAGAAAAATCATTTTAACCCTGAACAATGAATGCAGATGAATGTATGTATATGGAATGATATTTCTTTGAAGGACTCTATTAAGTTAATTTAAAAAATTAAGTATATGACTAATTTTATTCTCATATTCTGCTTTTATGTAAATCCTATCTGCTTTGAAGAGCAGGCAATGGTCTATGGAAATTATACGCCATGAAGGAATTCATAGAATAGCGTTTCTGCTAGAATAGATCAGCATCTTGTACTTTGATCTGTTCCTCAGCCTTAGCATTTTGAAGCTGCAGTTCATACAGACCCAAAGGGTACATACAAGGTACAGGGTGACATCAGGCCTAGCTTCACTCAGGGCTCTGTGGCAGAGGAGCAGACTCAGAAAATAGTCTGTCTACTGCTGGCAATACCTCTCTGGATCTGTGTGCTTTGCTCCAGAGCTTCTTATACCTCTAGATACCACATGTGAGCACAAAGTTGCCTTCTTTTCTCTGCTTCTCTTCTTCTGAATATGTCTAGTGAACAGCACAAGAAATTATTGTCTCTTCAGTATAGAATACTAATCCCAGATGGGAATACACCTGAGTGGTGTGGGTGGCCTATGGGTTCAATTCACAGCACTAAAAGAAAAAAATGTATCTAATTAAATATATTACATACTGAGCCGGGCGTGGTGGCGCATGCCTGTAATCCCAGCACTAGGGAGGCTGAGGCAGGAGGGTTGTTGTGAGTTCGAGACCAGCCTGAGCTACAAAGTGAGCTTAAGGCCAGCCTGAACTGCACAGTGAGACCCTGTCTCAAAAAAGACAAAAAAAAAAAAAAATAAAAATAAAAATAAATAAATATATTACATACTATTTTGTCAGATTGTGCCTTTGTATTTCCTAATGTTGCTCTTTCTATTGAATTATATATTAATGAAATTACTATGTAAGATAATTCTAATACTTATTATGCCTATTGTAGAACATACTGCATAGTTTACACTTTATTAGTAAGTTATGCAATATCTTATTTCACAAATCACTTAGAATTTCTGTTTGCAATTATTTTAGTTTGTTTCATTTGTGTTAATTTGTATTTCTGAATTGTAATGTATAGAGTCTATTTGGGACCGGCAAGATAGCTCAGTGCACTAAAGCACCTGCGCAAGGCAAGCTTAGGCAAGTGAAGGGACCATGATTCGATCCCCAGCACCACATGCCATGCCAGCCCTGCCTCCAGAGCGGGCTAAGCCGGCCAAAGTCTGGGCATAGTAGCACATTCACGTAATCCCAGCATTGGGGAAGCTGAAAACAGGAGGACCACTATAAGTCCAAACTGTGTAGTGAAACCCTTCAATGACCAAATTAAACAAGATGAAACAAAAAATACGGAATCTACCAAAAATGTATGCATACTTTAGGAAAAGAAAAACTTGTGTAAATACTTTAATACTAAATTTCTTGAGGCATCCTTAATACAAGAACCTTTTGGGGGGCCAGGGAGATGGCTCAGTGGAGTAAGCACTTTTCTGGCAAGCACCAGGGCCTGAGTTCAATTCCTGGTTCAGCCAAAAAAAAAAAAAAAAAAGAACTTTTGGCTTCTGCAATTACAGAAGGTACTCGCAGTGTGACTGTTAGCTACCAGGCATTTACTTAAATGGCAAACTTCTGCTGGGGTAATCTGGTCACTGAGATTGCCACACATGAAGTTTTTATTTCTTCAGTAAGGGCTGGCAAGGTAGTGGGGTTTCTGTGATACACAACATCCTTTAGGGTCTCCTAAATGAGGGTAACACCACCTGTTGAAAGAATATTATGCAATTTTTCTTATCCTGAAGTGTGTGTATATTTTGGGGTGGATTTTAAGCTACTGTATGTGTCAAAAATCTGAGCATGTTTCTTTTACACCGCATAGTTGTCACAGTAAAGGCACTTTAACATATTATTTTTGATGACAGATATCTTATAAAGGAGCAGTTCAAGTACATACAAATTTCACTTCAGCAAGCAGAACTAAAGATTTGAAACTGATCACTTCAAAGAATAAAAATTCAAGGAAAATTCAGAATATTAAATCCATGACTGTAGGCCTATCACACGGGAAAATGACGTATTGTAACACTAATAACTATGGTAACCTTTGTGTAACAGAATTATGCAGTCAGTAGATGGCACTCTTTGTTTTATTTTTTACTACCGGCCCCTCCCTTCTCTTTAATGTGTTACTAAAATGTGTTGCCAGTTTATTTTAATTATGTTAGCAAAATTCCAAAATTATTAATAAGTAGTTTATCAAATCAATCATTTTGAGTGGATTTATTTACTTCTTTTAATTCTATAGTAAAATTCCAGAGGAGAGTCTGAAGAAGGCATTTCCCTAAATATTCACACTTAGCTTGAAATGAATAGTCATATGATTTATTGGATAGCACCTCATACTCTTAAAGACTAAACAAAAACATCACCAGCTCTTATCATTTCTTTCTGTGTATCCTAATCAGGTAAAGAGATTCTGAACTCATTTACATGCCCACTTTCTACATCTAATTACTATAAATACTAATTTCAGTATGTTTTTCCCACTATACAACATGAGGGTTTGAAGACAACACCTTCTCTTGCTGGACACCTAGTCTTAACTAAATAAGTATTTGTCAGACTTCATTTTTCTTTGTTGGTAGTGGTACCAGGAATTGAACTCAGGACCATGTGCTTGTCAGGCAAGCACCTATTCCACTGAGCTATATCTCCCCAGCCAATTGTTGAACCTCTTGAGTACATTAATATAGAAATATGTACATCATACCATCTGATTTATAACAATGTGACAACCTATTTTTTTTTTCTTTTGTGTATTGGTGCAGAGTTTCACTACACAGCTTAAACTTGCAGTGATCCTCCTGTTTTCAGTCTCCCAGTGCTGGGATTATAGGACTGTGCCGCCATGCCTGGCTAGGTTGCCAGCTCAGTGTGACCCAGGGGCACAGCTGGTACGGCATGGTGGAGTGACCTTTTAAATCAAACAAAGCATTGTTTTCTGAACAATATCAAAAAGTTTACTTAGGTATATTTAATTAGATTGTAACAAAAGCAATGGATGACTTAAGTAAAAATAGACAATGCAGTGTAGTTAATAAATTAGTAGAAGAGTAAGCCAGTTGAGGAATTAGAGAACTTTGTTTTTATAAGAAATAAACCCAAGTAGCCTGAGTCAGGGAGATAGCCTGGCGGCATAAGCACCTACCTGGCAAGGGCAAGGCCCTGAGTTTGATCCCTGGTACCACATGCTGTGCAGGTCCTGGAACCCAGAGCATGCTGTGCCAGCCACTGAAATTGGGTGTGTTGGTGCACATCTGTAATTCCAGCACTAGGGAGGCTGAGACAGGAGGATCACTAGGTGTCTAAACTGCATAGTGAGAACCTACATAAAGAAAAGTTTCCATAATCATATGACACCTGCTTAAAATCATATCTATTTGGAAATGCACATGGTGAAGACTCTGATGATCTCCTCCTTTTTCTTACTTATCGTCCCAGTTAACTGTAACCACAATGCAGCACTTACACTGAGTTACCTGCAGTCCTATGTACACATTACTGTATTAGGCTCTTTACTGTATTATTATTATTATTATTATTATTATTATTATAACTACTACTACCTTTTCCATATAGGTTTTGTTGCATGGGGTAGGACTCATTTAAACCCTAGTTCTATGACATTTATAGACACTTGAAACAGGTGCTTTTCCTTCCCAATTTTCCAACCTTAACTGAAGTAAGTTCAGTTTGGTTTTAAAGCAAAAGTTCCTGAAGTTGGTTTAACTTGATAAAGATGAGGATGAGGAAGACGATGAGGGGCAGTGGGTCCGTCTGTTTATTAGATTTGAAGAATAAATAGGAAGTGCATTGAGATACTTGTTTACTTTTGTATGCACTGCTTCTCTCTGTCTTTCTCTACACACATACATCTTTGCTAGAGACTGAACACATTAGGCAAACATTCCACTATTGGCATGTACTTCGAATCTGTTTACTTTTGTGCTTTAACCTAATTTTTAAATACCTTTCTGACATAAAAATTTGCTTCACTGTTGACATATTCCCTCTCTTTTGTTTCCTCAAGTTCATGCCACATCACTGCTTCTGTTGGGTCTAAGGTAGTCTAAATTGCTCTCTTTTATCACTTTACATGTTACATAACAAACATAAGTTTTTACTTCTCCATGTAGCAAAAGATCTTTACACTGTGTATATCCTAAAGCTAATTCAAGCTCTATAGGCAGCTTTTTGAATTAAATCCATTATGAAGCGCTAAGGGAAGGTATTCAGTGATATATTCCTGTGGGTTAACATTCAAATGCATAAGATTTCTAGTAAATGTAGCAGATGTCATGCTATTAAATTATTAGGAAGATGACATAGACAGGTATAGTGTTATTAAAATCTTTATACATCTCTCTCATAAACCATAAAGCAAGAAAGTGAATGTGAAAGTGAGGATGTCGTGTGATTACCCCGTAGGACAAGCCTAGATGCTTTTTTTGTTGTGTCCCTTTTTGTGATTTCCCTGTACTGATGTGGTATAGTGAGCAAGAAGATCAAAGTGCAAGGTAGACACTGGAGAACGGCTTCACCTAGGATAATCAAGCAATGTAGGTTGAATGTCACAGCCCCACTCTATAGAGCAGCCCATGATCTCCAGGCCAGGACATTTCCAGGAGTTAAAAAGGAAAGAAACTCATTGTACCAGTACAGAAGTAATAAATAGATTACTATGTATTTTCACTATAGAACCAGATCTATGATAATTTATAAATTAATATAGTAAAAGATTTACAAACACTAACAAAATAAAACAATTATGACAATCTACCACAGTACAAATTATGTGAATGTGATCTCTGAAAATATGTTAATGTACTCTACTTTTTAACTCTTGTGATATGATGTATATGATTATCTTATAACCACAAGGTGAATGAATAGATTCTGTGGCAGCGTAGACCATCATATCAAAGTTGTTTATACACTAACACCTCTTAAATGGCAGGCTGTCTTATGGTGGTGACACATGCTAAGTGAAGTTACGACTTTGCTTAGGTCATGCATACATCGTGGATAAAGTAAACAATGGATGGTTCACTTTGTGGTAGGAAGGAGATGCATGATGTAGAGGATAGCTAACTGGTGGTCAATTTCTTCCACCCAGCTGAATTGAACTAATGTGGTGCTGTGTGTGGGAGGGCCACCTGAGGGTTGTTGCTAGCAGCGGAAGAGGCAGAGCTGAGAAGCTGTTGGAACGCTGTTTGGAATGTTGTTTGGAGAAATTGTGGGAGCCGTTGGAAGCCCTCAATTTTCCTAGGTGACCTTGTCATGCTGGCCTTCCTGATGAACTTGGAAGTTCTTATCAGAGGATGATCTCAGGACCTCGTTGTCACCGAGAATGGCTACAGCTGACTTTGGAGGAGCTGTGGAGAGGAAGATGGTGCACTGCTCAATGTTGTGGAGAAGCTTGTCACATTGGCTTTACTGATGGAATCTCAGCTTTCCTCATCGCTGGAGGAGCTCTGGACCTCACAGTTTTTGTACTGGTGCTGAAGTTCTGGGTCTTACCTTGACCATTGCTTTGTGGCTCCAGTTCAGATCCCTCAGCTGCTAGCACAGATTCTTCATTCCCCTGGCACAGACTTCCTAGCATCCTCTACTGATCTTTAGGCCTTTCCAACACGGACTCATGAAACAGTTCTGCACGAGATTTTGTTGTATGCTCTGGGCCTCCAGTCTGACTTGTGGGAAGCACTGTTATGAGTTCTAGGTTTTCAGTTGTGCTCATGCAAGATATTAGGATCCAGGCCCTCCACTAGATGCTTTTTTTTTTTTTTTTTTTTTTTGTCTTTTTGAGACAGGGTCTCACTATGCAGTTCAGGCTGGCCTTAAGCTCACTTTGTCGCTCAGGCTGGTCTCAAACTCACAACAATCCCACTGCGTCAGCCTCCCGAGTGCTGGGATTATAGGCCTGCGCCACCACGCTCGGCTCTCCACTAGATGCTTTGGTCTTTAGGGTGTGGATAGATTTCTTATACTCCTTATGTATAATTCTTTTGGTGATTCATTATAAAATAATACACAATGTGTCCAGTATGTGCCATTTCCTTTGAAAAACCCCAAACCATGAAAAAAGGCAGAATGAAATTTTATTGTTCTGTACAGAACAATATAATATTTAAGGGGCAGGCGAGATGGCTCAGTAGAATAAATACTTGCCTGGCAAGCGCAAGGGCCTGAGTTCAATCCCCAGTTCTGCCAAAAAAAAAAAAAAATTAAATGAAATTTAAAACTGTGCCCTGTGTATTCTGCATTTTTGATTTCATATTTTTAGAACTTGGTTGACTATGAGCAACTGAAACTGACAGAAGTGAAACTGAATTGGCGGATGGCTACTATAGTGTGCTGTTTAGTTGGCTCTCTGAAGTTACTCAAGTTGGAGAAAAACTTACCAAGAAAATAAGAAAAGCAAAACAATCAAATTATGATTTTAAAAGCAAAGTAGCCCATCTAAAATGGAATAAAATGATCTTATATTTTCCTCTTTACCAAGATTTAACAGTCAGATCTTAGAAATCTACACTTCTGGAGAAAAGAATGAAGATGCCCTCACTCTCTTGTGAAGAGTCATTCTATAACTGGCTCCTACTCTGTACTATGAACTGCTTGAACTACTGCCTTTGTCGTCATAGCCCATCCCTGGATGGCAAGACTGGCAGTCATCAGTGCATATAGTGCAATACTGAAACAGAGTAGGTAAATAAATTAGATTAATAACATGTGACCAGTACATGTGGAACTAGTGTTCTATCTACTTTCACTATAACAGCTTCACTGCTAATAACTGTACTATATTGCTTTCAAAAACATGAAAAGTCCCAAAATGTATATAATGTATAGGCTATGCTAACAAATGGAAAAAAATACACACAAAAGTCTTAAAAATGAAAAAAAAAATGGCAGATGAGAGAAAAATGTATAAACATTTCAAACAGTTAAAAAGCTGTTTTATGTTTCAAAACTCTCCATGCAGATGTTATCTCTTTAAAGTTTTCTTCAAAGTGTTCAGTGTTTGAAACATTCAAGAAACAGTTAATTTACATGCAAGTAAAGTTTTTGAAAAAACAAAAGACAAATGGGATTTATAGTTCATTTTCATAAAGTTGGACAAATATAACTTAAAACATCACAGTGACAGAGCAGAAAAATAAAACATAACAGCATTTTTCATAAAGTAGTTCAGAAGTAATGCTAGAAAACAAAAATATTGAGTTTACATTGCCTCCTTAATCCTTAAAGATTCCTCCCTTACTGTACCCCTTTCAAACATAACTCTTCACCAGGTGAGGACAGATTCATAAAAATATATGTGAATTTAGCACATATTATCATTTTAAATTATGAAAAAAAGTTTCTTGTGATGTCTACACTTCTAGGTGTCTTAAGGAATATTAGTAACACTTTTGGCAGTGTGTTTGCCTCCAATTTTCTATATTAAATTCCTCCCAGCCTAAAATATCTAGAATACTTTGTGGATTTGTTTAGACTCTTAACTGCTTCTTTTTAAATTTAAAGTGATCCTTGTCAAAAGATTATGAGGTGTGATATGAGAAGGATATAGTATTTGTTCTTAATTCAAGCCAACAGTGATTTAACCATTAGTCAAAAATAGAACTCTGATATTCCATTATGGAAAAAGGCCATTAAATTATTGAAGGTAAAGAAATTATTAAAGAAAGCATCTACTGAAGGCTAAGATTTGGAACCAGTAGATAATGCAATATAATTTTATTGTGGAAATAAGTGCAAAATGTTTTACCTGGCTGGCATTCCTCATTATAACAAAGAATTTAAAACAAACAAACAAAAAAAACAAACAAAAGTTCATGAATTTCAGTTAGCACAAAACATGATCAGAAAATTGGAGAAATTCAGTGACTGTTGGTGACTTTTTTCTATCATTACAAAACAGTGGATGGATATAACCCAGTTCTATATTTTTTCATAATTTAAAATGATAATACGTGCTAAATTCACATATATTTTTATGAATTTTATACAAAAGTTAAGGAGTTTATTGGTCAATATGTACTTTGATAATTAGATGCATATAATTGAGCAGATTTTATAGAATTTCTATATTTTAAACCTACTAAACTGGATTTTGATTCATTCAATCATTTAGCAAGTGCTACAGTAGTAAATTTTTTTGCTTAGCATTTTCAGGGGTACCCACTCAGAATTTAAACTCAGAGTTTTGAAAACTATAAATCCCTTGTTTGTTTTTGTTTTTTGTTTTCTGTTTTTTTGTATTTTTTTAGGGAAGGGTGTACAGAATGTTCAGCGCCTCACTACTAGATCAGACTCATAGTGACCCACCGGTTCACAGCCTCCCACAAGCTGGGATCACAGGTGTGCACCACCATGCCCAGACTCATTATCAGTCTTAGCACACTCCAGGGTCGGAGCCTGCAGGGCAGGCCCAGGGATTGAAACTTGGCCCCTGTGCCTGCTTGCAGGCACTTTAATCTGCTGAGCTATTTGGCCAGCCCTTACAAATTCCTATTTATATAATCTGGTACATAAAATCCTTGGTCTTCTGACCATTCCATGTCACATTATATGACATTATTCAGATATGCTATATTGCTCTACTATATTTATCAAATTATGCTGATTGAGAACACTTGTCATAACATTTAATTTCAATAATTGCTTTTAAAAAGAAATATGACAGTGCATGAAAGCTTGAAACTGGCTAATTGGTAAATATTTTAACATTCAGATGTCTTTGACATAATAAGACAATTCTTTAAAGCAAAAAATATGTACATGTCTTATTTGTCTCAAAGTGAATAAAATGAGAGTTCATCATCTTTGGAATTTGGAAATAACAGGCACAAAATTAGTCTCCTGACTACTTTAAGACAGAGAACTGTGTTCTTCCAACACATTGTAATCTTGAAAGATTGTGAATATAGTATGTTAAGTGGCCAAAGAGACTTTTCAGATATAATGAAGTAAAAGAGATTTGCAAGAAGAGATAATTCTGAACTATTAGTTTGGGAAAGTATAATAACAAAGGTCATTTTTTTTATAATCAGAGAGATATCCTGAGGAAGGAGAAAGTGGTTGTCAGTTAGGTGATCTAGTCAGTCAAAGCAGCCAGGAAATGCAGGGGAGCAGGTTCTCCTGGAAGGCTCCAGAGGAAACGTAACACTCTTAACACACTGACTCTATAGTTCTGTGCTTGAAAAGTAGAAGACAATAAATTTGAGATTGAACACCAGGATTTTTAGTGATTTGCTACAGCAGCAAAGGATACTAATACAGCCAACGTAACTATATTTATTTGAATTTTAATACAACTTCAAAACTTCCAGTACCAGGAGAAAAGAAAGATCTGGTCTCCTCTTGTCTTTGTCCACTTAGCCACCAGCAGATCTAAAAGATATCATCAGAAGAATCAACCAACAGATTCCATAAGCATATGTATTTGTATATACTATGTTATTGCATATCATTATATTTATATATGGTAAACAACAGTGTTCTCTTTTATGTTACTACCTATTCCAGATTTCATTTTTGATGTGGTTAGATATTAGTAGACTGATAAGTTCCAAATAATTAAATGACCTGTAGTAGTTATTAATTATTATATGACTAAAATTATCTGATCTGTCAAGTCATGAATATATTTCCAGTATCATATCAATAGGTAGACATATTTTAAAAGAAATCAATCTCAAGCTTGTCCTAAAAACAAGAAAACATCATGTGTCCTGGTTTTCTGTCACATGGCATCTAATTCAGCTCCAATATTATCTTTCTATAATATTATACCTATGGTGAACGGCTCATAACCAGCTGACCAAAGAAAAATATTGGGGGTCAGTTTCATATGCACAATATCAACAAGATCACACCTGATTCAGTATAAGCCTCAAGTTTCTTGAGAATCTCCAATAGGCATTAGGTCCAGGCATCCTTTCTAGTTAACCAATACCCCTAAAGAGATTGATAGATAGGGATATAACAATCCCATTTAATCGTTTGAAAGAAAGCATTGTGTTTATAACAAAACATTTGAAATATTGACAGAAGGAATACAAATAATATGAAGATGGATTTCTTATAATGAGGAAAAAAGGAATATTTTATTCCACGTCTATACTCATCAAAGGATCACTGGGCAAAAGTAATTCATAATAATTAGTAGGAAAAATACCTTCTTTGTGAAGATTAATCACATGAGTTTGATTATTTGACTTGAAAATATATTCCTCCCCTCCAGTAGGGAAGTAGAATACTGATTGTGTCCCGAATGCCTCCCAAGGAGTCCCATATGCGCCCTAACAGTGTGAAATGCTTACCTTGTCACCACCATGGTCACTGAAAAACACAACTGCCATGCAGAATTTATCAGGAGGACCAGCAAGCAAATTTTTCGCTGAAATATTTGCTCTGGGTATGCAGTTTCCTTTTTTTTTTTTTTTTTTTTTTTTTTTTTTTTTTTCTTTTTTTTTTTTTTTTTTTTTTTTTTTTATCTTTTTTTTTTCCATTTATTTTTATTTTATTAAAATACAAATGTCAATCAGACAGTTTCAAGACACCTTAACCATACAGAGTCGATGAATTAATACATTGCAACCTGTTTTCGTAACGTTTTGGTACTGTACAAGGTGCATACATGAAATTATATTTACAGGTTTTTTTATAGCTGAATTATATCAAAGATTCAATA
>PVKA01036722.1:0-21584 GCA_004027165.1 Ctenomys sociabilis
TTATTTATTTTTTATTTTATTGAAGTACAAATATCAATGAGACAGTTTTAAGACATCTTTCTTTTTTAAATTCATTTATTTATTACAGTGTCTCTCTACACATCACTGATTCTTTTTTTTCGGGGGGGGGGAGGTCAGCTCAGCCCGCCCTGGGGGGAGGGGCTGGCATGGCATGTGGTGCTGGGGATCGAACCGCAGTCCCTGAGAGGCACTTTAGACCGCTGAGCTATCTTGCCAGCCCAGTTTTAAGACATCTTAACAGGACAGATTCGATCAATTAATTAATACACTGCAAACTGTTTTCATAATGTTTTGGTATCCTACAAGGTGCATACATGATATTATACTTACATTATTATAGCAGATGTCTCTTGTCAGTAAATTAAGAGAGTGTAGCTGTTTATATATCTTATTTTTTATACCTGAACTATATCAAAGATTCAATAATTAATACTTTCTACCTTGTTATTTTCCTAGTGGTTGTCCATAGTACTAGAAGCTGACATAATATCCTGTCCAACCACCATTAGTGCTAATCTTGCCTCTCATAGAATTATGTAGAAGCATGGCGTATCTACCCCAACTGTACTGTCCATACACACACATCATGATTCTTCCTTTCTATTCCCCTTCCTTTGTCTACACTTGTCAAAGATGGCACTCCACTGTCATTCAATTTTTTAGTTTTTTGAGGCAAGGTCTTGTTTTGTAGTCTAAGCTGTCCTTGAATTCACTATGTAGCCCAGACTGACCTCAAACTTGTAGCAATCCTCCTTCCTCAGCCTCCTGAGTGCTGAGATTGCAGGCATGAGCCATCATATCTAGCTCTAATATTAATGTGTTTTTAAAGCATCAAATTTTAAAAACTTTTAAACTAGGAAACAAATGCACTACATAATCAAAAATATTATAAAGAAACATTGGTTTGATTCATAAGGACTAATAAGATGGTACTCTAGAACTTTATTTAGAAAGCTCATATCTGCATTTCTAAGATTGTTAATCTCTTCTTTTCTTTCATATTAAGATTTGCCAAATATTCTGTTCCCTTTGCAGATCTTGGTGTCAAGATGCACTTGTCGCCTACAAAGGAAGGAGGAGACTTTCATTTGTTTTTAGGTTCTGAAAGAGCTCCAGTGGCCATGGAAACAGTGGGAGGTGGGACTCTCTGCCCCCAAGGTCTGAAAAGGGACAGTTTCTTGACTACATTCTTTTTGTTTCCCCTTGACCATATTCTTACAAGTCTTTCAAAATTGTAGTAATCACAACAGTACATCAGCTGAGCTGTTCACATATATCACTTTAAAGCCCACAGTAGTCTTTCAGGGTAGCTTCCACTGTGCCATCTTACAGGCTAGGAAGCAGAGGTTGAGAAGCGTTAACTAATTCTCTAAGGTTGTCTCTAGATTTGTTAAATCTTTTTCTCTCATATCAGTTTGTCTACATAGTAGAATTATCCTTTTGTGAAAGTATAGCTATCACATTGAGTTCATATAAAGACTTTCACACTTTTTCTAATACTAAATCAAATTAAAGTCTTATTTATAAAAAGAAAATTGCACAAGATTCCACAGCTTCACAAGGTCCTGAGGTCAATCCTTGGTACCACCACCAAAAAAAGAAAAAAGGACTGGCCAGATAGCTCAGCAGATTAAAACATCTGAAAACAGATACAGGGGCCAGGGGTTTGATCCCTGGGCCTGCCATGCCAGCCCCACCCCCAGGGCATGCTGAAATGGCAATTAAGAGTGGATGTGGTGGCTCAGGCCTATAATCCCAGCTCTTAGGAGGCTGCAAACAAGCAGATCACTACAAGTCCTATCTAGTAGTGAGACCCTGAACACCCTGTAGACCCTTCCCTAAAAGAACAAAAAAAATTCCACAGTTACAAAGAGGAAAACCTTAGGTCTGAAATGAGAGGTATCTGGTTCCAAATACATTCTTTTTCCTTTAATAATGCATCCTGGTTTTATATATTGCTCCTTGAATATTTTTAACAATTTATATCTTCATAAAAAATCTCCCATTTCATAAGTTTACAAATGTCTGGCATAATATAGAAAGTAATCTATAATCCTTTAAATTTAATTTATGTTGGAGGCTACAATTCCTTTTTATTCTAAATTTTATGTATTCTTCTCTCTTTCTAAGTTGACTTATGGTTCATTTTATTGCCTTCTTCCCATCCAGCTCTCTGATTTAATTTTTCTGTGTTTAACTTTAGTAACTAAATAAATTTATCCTATTTTTCCTGTTTATTTTGTTGTTTCTCTTTAATCTCTTCACTCACTGAATATTTAATTGCCTAATACATGCCAGAATATTTAATTGTTTACTAAATTCATTGCTCATTTTCATTTTTTTTACTTGGTATAGAGTTGTTTAAGTCTATGCATCTCTTTCCAAGTACAGCTTTGGCTACATCCTGTAAGTTTCGTCAGTCAATACTCACAATATTAAGATTTGCCAAATATTCCAAAATTGTAAATTTTATTCCACATAGTTACAAGTGTTTTGGTTATTTTCCCATTATCTTTTTATAGCAGTGTTGAATTACAATCAGAGAACACATCTTCTCCTTATTATACACTTAGGATAGCTTAGACAGTCAATTTTTATAAAAATTCCGTGGACATAAAAAGACTATGCCTTCTCTAGGTACTAGATATGGATGTCAATATTAGTCAATAGCAGAAGATCTTTATTCTTTACCTCATTGAGCACTTTTAAAAATTTTCTTCACTTCTTCTTGTTTAATTGGCAGTGTTTGGAATGAGATATGCTAATGAGAAAGAACTTTTTATTGAACAGGATTTGCTGTCTACATGTCAGTTTACCAGCAATGGGATAGGCTGTCAGCCAGGATATAAAAATAGAGTTCGGCAGTATCCTGATCCTGGCACACCCTTACAGAATGCCTCTCCAGCTTGTTTTCCCAGTGGAATCCCTGTGGGTTTTTAATAACCAAACTTTATTGAACCTATATATTTGTCAATATATTTTTAGCTGGTGTTTACATAGAAAAAAAAACGATATTTACATACCCAAAACCTCAAGTCAACACTTTAACTAAACAGCATGTAAAATGTTGTAAATCTCTTTCTAAATACAAATGGTAGAATGTCAGATTCACATGCAGATCTTCTGACAAGCATACAGAGTCCCCAGGAGGGTCACGGGAACCCTAGTGCTGCCGCCTCCAAAGCAACTGGCTGGGATTCATTTTCTTACTGTCATTTTCTGAGGTCCAATTGACATTCAGTGAAATTCACTCTTACAGAGTACACAGCCCTGATAGTGGTTATCACCACCATGATAGTCAGAATGTGTAATACTCTGTCACTTCAAAAATTCCCCTGTGCGCCTTCATAGGTGGCCCCTCGGCCTAACCCCAGTCCCTAGAAACCTCTGATCTGTTCCTATCATTTATGTTCCTATCATTTCCTTTTCTTAATGACGCACAAGTGAAATCATATAGTAGGTAGCTTTTGGGATCTGGCTCCTTTTACTCAGCACAATACATGTGGGATTCATGCATGTTGGCCTGTGCTTTTTTTTATGTACCAGGTACAAGGTCTCACCACATCTCAGCACCATAATGATTCTCCTGTTTTCAGCCTCCTCAGTTTCAGCCTCATCGTTACCCCTGGACTCAGCGGCCAGGTCAGTGCACCTCGGGGACAGGACCAGAGTGGCATGTGGTGCTGGGGACCAATCCCTGCACTTGCCTGAGCAGGCTTTTAGTTTCCTAATCTATCTCACCAGCCCTCTTTTTTCCTTTTGTACTGCAACTAAAGGTGTGTGCCACCATGCCCAGTTTCAGAGGCTGGCTTGGTGGGCCTGGCATGGAGCCAGCACAGCAACCAGTGTCGGGAACTGAACCGGGACCTTGTGCTTGCCAGGCAGGTGCCTAGACCACTGAGCTATCTCCTCAGCCCCAACACTGTAAATATTGACATACAAGTTTTTGTGTAAATATAAATCTTCATTTCGTTTGAGTAATTAACTAGGGAAGTGATGGGTGGATCATGTGATTATTGTATGTTTAATTTTATGAGCCTGCCCAACCTTTTCCAAGTGCTTGGGCCATTTTCCGTCCTCAGCAGCAGTGAATGAAAGAGAGTTCCTACTGCTCCAGGCCTCACCAACATGCGGCATTGTCAAGTGCTATTCACAAGTGTTAGCTATTCTGTTGGCGTAGAGCTTCCTTAATGAGTATCGATGATGAATATCTTTTCGTCTTCTTTGATAAAGCCTCTGTTTAAACATTTTGCCAGTTGAAAAACTGGATTATTTATTATCTCATATTAATTTTTGAAAGATTTTATATATATTTTAAAGTCTTCCTAAATCAGATCATTTCTAATTTGCCAATGTGGTCTCTGCCCGGGACTTGTCTTTTCATTCTTTTTTTTTTGGCCAGTGGGGGCAGAACTGGGGATTGAACTCAGGCCCTTGCGCTTGCCAGGGAAGCGCTTATTCCACTGAGCCATCTCCCCGGCTGTCTTTTCATTCTTTTATCAGTAGTAGAAAAAGTTCTTAATCTTGGGGAAGTTCAAGTTAGCGTTTGCTTTTTAATGAATTGCTTTTCTATATCACTTCTGAGATGTTTGCCCAAGCAAAGTCACAGATGGATTTCAGTATTTGCTCTAAGATTTTATAAATTTAAGTCTTTTATTTCAGCATTAGATTCATTTTAACTTAAATGTCATCACTTTGTGATTTATTGGATTAATAAGTGACATATTTAACATCTTATGTTCAAGAGTGACAGTAGTTACATACTTAAGCATTATGCCATGCTTAAAATATTTTAGAAGAGGGCACAATTTTCCTTTTTTCAGGAACAGTTTATTAATAAGTAAAATATACTTATTTTTGTTAAAATGGTCTCATGCAACATGTCGCTCGATGTTAGCACAAACTCTACTTTTCTCATAATTGTTATTTAATAGCCAGGATGAGATAAATGTGAAGGAATCAAACTATATTCTGGCCGCTAAACTCTGGGTTTGTCTGGTTGACAAATGAAATCTGGTTCATTCTAGTTTCACCATCATCCTTGTTCCCACAATCATGCTATTTCTCTAAAAACTGAGTGAAACCCTAACAAGCTGCAGGAAGCAGGTGCCTGGGGGACAATAGATCTTCTGCGCTACCAGAAAGCCCGTCTGCAAGCATGGCAGAAGGAATCAAAGAATTCGCCAGCTAAGGAGAAGCGTACGGTTCCTGTTTGCACCTGACAAAACTATGAGTGGGCAAAACATGGATTGCCTTTTTTTTTTTAATCCACTGTGTCTCGTTTGAATTGTTTTGCTATACATAAGTCAGCTCCATGTGTTTCTTGCTGGAGACTTTCAGTAAACCATTAGGGAACATACACAAGAGGGTAATTCTTCATTCATTCTTGCATTTACTGATGCTTCTGACATGTAGCAGGGAATGAGGAAGACAAGTGCTTGGGTTCAAGGATTCTATGACTTGACATTGATGGGCATTGAGCAGAACAGCTGACGTGGAGGATGCTGGAGGCATCTACAGGAATCACTGTAGCAACTACGGGGTTGATAGGCACCATGACGGCAATACAGTTGCTGGGGCTGTCAGGGGCTCCATCAAGTATGTTGGTGCTGTAGTCCTAACAAGCACTGTGATAGTCTCCTGAGCATGTGCAGAAGCAGGAGTTCATTTTCTCCTGTGTATTAGTTTCTGAATGCTGATACAATTTTAAGTACAAAGACAATGCCTTAAAACTACACAATCTATTATTTTATAATTGTCACATTCAAGAGACTGAAATAGGTCTCACTGGGTGAAAATCAAGGTGTGGCAGGGTTGTGTCCCTTCTTGACTCTAGGGGAGAATCTTGTTTCCTTAGCTTTTCCACTTTCTAGAAGCTACTTGCACTCCCTGGTACATATTCCCTTCCTCCGTCTTTACAGCATCCCACCTTGTAATCTTTCTGAGACTCCAACACTCTGACTTCTCTCGTCCACTTGTCAGGACCCTGAGCTTTCACAGGTCATTTAGAAAATCTCCAAGCGCAAGATCCTTAACTTAGCACATCTATAAAATTCCTTTTTCAGTGTAAGGTCACATAACCATAGGCCCTGAGGATATGGGCATGGGCATCCTTAAGGATCCATGACCCTATCTATTGCACCATGGGCTTCTAAGGCAGTGATTACATATTTAATCACTGATCTTGGGTGTTAAGGGCATCATGAGGGGTACAAGGCCTAGGAGTCTACTGCACTCTTCTGGGATCTATTCTTTTTTATTTATTTTTGGTGGAACCAAGGATTGAACTCAGGCCCTTATGCTTGCCAGGGAAGTGCTTATTCTGCTGAGCCATCTCCCCGGCCCCTTTCTTCTGGGATCTAGAGGGAGACAAACCCAGAAGTCTGTGGATATATCACTAGAGTGAACAAAAAAGATAATTAGAAGTTTATATCAGACTTGGGACTTCAAGAAGACTGTATATTCTGCTTTGAAGATACTGTGACATCAGCTTTGCCTCGAATGGGTCTGATCTGTTGTATGAGTCAGGATATGTAGGTTATTTTGTTACAACAATCCCCAAATCTTGGTAGTTGATAACACCTTAGGTTTAGTTGATGATATTCTCATTAAGTGTAGGTTGGCAGAGCTCGGCTCTCTGTTCCTTATTCTGAGATCCAAGTGGATAAAACATCTACCATTCATTTCCAAATCATCAGCTGTCATGAGAGACAGAGAGACAGACAGAGACAGACAGACTGAGAGAAATGTCATGGTAGGAAAAGAAGTACCATACCAAGCTTAAAAATACAAAATACTGAAGCTAAAAAGTGCTAGGCCCTAACTTTGCCCACAGTGCATGGGTTCAAGCTAGTAGATGTCCCCATTTCCATACAATAGGATGAGGAAAGACCATCTTACCATGTGTCTTGGAGGCAGAGAAGCAAGAATATTGGTGAATGTTTTCTATTAGCTCCCAACATGAATGAGGCTTTGCTCCTAACAGGGTCACCTTACTGATCTTAGGAATGATCTGAGTTGGCACAAAAGCTAATGTCAGTAGAAGTAAATGATACCTCCAAGTCATCACTCTTAGTAGGTCTGGTTAATTCTGAGTTACCCCTGCAACTTAAAGCCCCCCCACCCCACCCCAATTATCTGCCTTTGAACTCCTATAGACTTGGGAAGATGAGACTCTGGAAACTAGGCCATAGACTTGGCAAGATCTGTTCTGGGATGGTGCAGAGGCTGCACAATCACTTGATCCCTGTCCAGGTGGGCTGTGATGGTATTTGCATGGTCTGTTGCTACCAGGACACCTAAGTGAAGTTGGCAAGGCCATGGAACTCTTGCCAGCTACGTCTGATTATCAGCAGGAGTTAAAATCATGAACATAAGGTGAGCAGGCTCTCACGTCTGCCCCCCTCCAATCCTTGCCTCCCCTCCCCCACCTCTACAGGTGAGACTCAAATGTCTTAGAGTTGAGAGGCTCTACCCCCATTCCTTGCTCCTCTAAGGTGCCTCTTCAGCAGGTACAACAAATACCTGGACTCACCAACTAGATCCAGGTGGATTTGGGGCCTGGTAAGCCAGAGTATGGCTCATATATTTGGAATAGGGATTTTTTTTGACCGAATTCCTGTTGCATTTTGGTGAGAAGCCAGAATACCCTGGCTCAGAGACTTGGATTTTGAGGTAGCAGGAAAATAGCTTAAGTCAAGCCAGTTAGTTTTTCTCACCATATTTCTTGTAGGTGAGAACAACATGCCCCCATTCCCAGCAGGGCTCCCAAGCATCAAACCACTCTGGCAGTCATAGGCAGGCTATCCACACCTTGGGGCAGCTCTGTGGTTGACTGTTGTACCCCTGCTTTGTCCCTGGGGAGGAAACCCTGGCTCAGAGAAGCTGGATACAGATGCAGCCAGTAGTCAGCAGGCTTTTGAGTGTGTGGCTGTAATCCGGTCACTCACAAGGGCTTACTCTTTGGAAATCTTGTTGCTGCAGCCTGCTGACCTGGCCCTGGTCAGTGGCCCCGAGTCTTTAATACTATTTGTTTGGGTGGCTTTCTTGCATTTCCAAGAACCCTTGGGTAGACCTCTGACAGCTTGTATGGGAAGATATATCTCTGAGCTCCATGATCACGTGTAAACCAGTGAGCCTCTGGGGTGTAGGCTAATGGGAGACCACCCAGCTGCAGATTACAAGTCTCTACAACTGCAAAGAATGATGGATAGCCAGACTAGCTTTTCAGAGTTCACATGAACAGGGGGCTGTGAGACTGGAGCCATCATGGCCAATGGGCAAGGCTGGTACCACAAAGTGAACAGCTGGACTGTGGCCTCATCCCTGGCCTTACTTGGTGAAAGCTTTCCTCCATGTTGACTTGTGTGTTTTCCTCCTCTTCAGAGTCAAAACTGAATAGTGTACCTTCAAAAGGGAGGACTGATCTTCATTATTGTTTAGCCGGCAGGACAGATCTGGAAGCAGTGGCCCACGACTTGTGCACCACATACAATGAAACATTCTACACCTTTATGTGAGCCCTCGCTCCTGACTCTCAGAGGGTGGGCTCTAGAACAACTGAGCAGAAAGATTTTTCTGAATAATTTGAACAAGCCTGTATTTTCCCATTGGTAAACACAAAGTCTATAGATATTAAAATAGGGCTGATATCTTCGCTGGCCAATGCATTTTGAAATTTCTTTGAAAAATGAACACAGATGGTTGAGGACAGAAGACATTTTCTTCCTGTGGAATCTATATTGAGGACTAAGGGAGACATGAAACATTTCCATATTTTGACTCTGTGGTCTGAGACTCCTGAAGGATTTCTTGCATTGACCAAAAGGTGAGCAGACAATTGATAAAGGAAATGTTCTCTTTATAGAGGCAGCCTAGCTACGGAATGAAAAATAGGATAATGGCAATAGAATGTCTCTGTTTTACAACTGTTAATTAAATGAAATAATCGATTTAGATAATGATACTCAGTGGCAGATAATATCATATACAGAAAAAAAAGTGAGACCCTGTACCAAATACATAAATTAAAAAAAATACAGGCATGATATGCATCCTGATGGAAAAACGCAACACAAACTATGACATATTCTTGTGAAAGAAAAATCCCTGAATTTGATGAAGTTCTTATGTAAAAAAAATACATAGAGCCGAATAGCTCAGCGGATTAAAGTACCTGCAAGCAGGCACGGGGACTGGGGATTTGATCCCCGGGTCTGCCATACCAGCCCATCCCCTGCAGCACACTGAGATGGCAATTAAGACTGGGTGTGATGGCGCATGCCTGTAATCCCAGCTCTTGGGAGGTTGTAAACAGGTGGATCACTATAAGTCTGATCGAGTAGTGAGACCATGAACACCCTTTAGACCCTTCCCTAATATACAAAGAAAGAAAGAAAGAAAATACAGAGGACAAATGAACACACTAAATAATACCATAAGCATGCAATTAGTGAAATTCAGGCTGTAGGAAACTTTGTGGTTCAAATAATCCAGTTTCTTCAATAAATAGATATGTAATTATACAAAAAAAGACAAAGCTGCCTAACCCAGTGATACTATATGGCCCTCTTTAGAGCTCAACTTGAACAAATATAAAAGTAAGCTGAGACATTGAGGAAATGTTAACACAGAGCAGATATTTGGAGACTTGAGGAGATATTACTGCTAGGTATAATAATGGAATTATTATATCCAAACAAGAATTCTTATTGTTTGGAGATAAATGCTAAACTAATTACAGATTTAAGAAGTAACTAAAATCTGCTTCAAAATCATTCAGATAAACTGAGAGTTGAGTAGTGGTGGAAAAAAGCAGCGAGCATATAATAGAAACAAGACTGGCTGTGAATTGATCATTACTAGAAATGATGAATATAGAGGTATAATATACTAGTTTCCAAGTTTTTGCTGTTCTGTTTTGTTTTGTTTGGCTTTACCTTACTGAGGATTAAAACTAGATGTTACACATGCTTGGAAAACATGCTGCCACTGAAATACATCCAAGGCCCTTTAAAATTTTATTTTCTCGATTGCCCAGGATGGCTTCAAACTTGTGATCTTCCAGCCTCATCTTGAGGAGCTGGGATGATAGGTATGTACCACCATACCCAATTCATTTTCTCTATTTTTGTATATATTTGAAATGTTCCAGAACAGAAGGAAGAAGAGAGGATGGGGCAGGGTGGGGCAGGAGGAACAGAGAAAGAATATTAATCAGGTGTTAATGCAGGGAATCAATAGCAAAGAGTGGTGGTAGGGGTGGGTTAGAAGGCGGTGACTGTAAGAGGATCGTGGGGTCTGACTCCAGAGTGTGTGGCTTTCCATGCTGGCCAGGCAGTACATGAGAGCCCATAATATTGGGAATTCTCCCACATTTTTCTGGACTCCACTCCAATAGCAATATGCCTCTATGTGAACAGCTACCCAAACTTCCAATTCAAAATAAGAAGAGCTACTCCCACTCTCTACCCCTACCCCATCCCACCCCCACTGGAAGTTATCTCCCTCACAGGCAGGGTGTGCATAGTTTTTTTCTTGGACCAAGGGCAGATTTCACAGTTCTGGGCTTTCAAAAGGTTAGTCACGAATTCAAAAAGATTCTCTCATAGGACTGAGGGCAGCTGAGGAGCCCTTAATAAAATCTGTATTTGAAATGCAGGGAATTCAGAGAAAGAAAATCAAAGCTTGAGACTGAACTAGCAATTAGATTGGAGACTGGAATGTATTTAAGTCAAATCGATCTGGGAGGGTATTTCCACCGTGGCTCACTTTCCCTCTCCCACAGCCCATGGGTGGAATCATGGCCCTTCAGTCAGAGTTCCCCAGAAATACGGTGACATCCATCTTCTAAAATGTTTCAGCCCAGTTTGGTGAAGTCCGGGTGCATCCCCTTGCTCCTGTAGATTTATTTGCATATTGATTCGTTTATTCCTCTTTCTCCAGCAGGCTGGCCTCCAGAGAGCTAGCATTTTATTTACAAAGACACGGGGGTCATGCAAGTGGACAGTGAAGTCGAGGGAGGCCAGGCTTGGTCAGAGGAGCCTGGTCAAGCACAAGTGCAGGGAGGGACTGCAATGACCCGGGCCCAGCAGATGCGCTCAGTGATCCTGCCACCAAGGGAAGGGGCTTGTGCTGAAGGGCAGCTCAGCAGGAGAAGGCAGAGAAGACGCAGGGAAAGAGACAGCCTGGGAGGTGACAGAGACCTCAGCAGGGAGCTCCGGGCCTGCCCTCTACAGGACCCCTCCAGGGTGCAACCCAGATGGTACAGCGTCCCCCCTGCAGGGAGTTCTTGAATCTGTTCCCAGCAGATCCTCTCCAGTCAGAGTGGGGCCCCCGTTAAAAGAGAAAAAGACAGGAAGAAAGAAAAAAGAACACACAAGAAAAAGGGCCTGGAAGAAACTGAGTTGAGGGAGGAAATCTGTCCCCTGGCAAAAGCCCCAGGCTGCAAGAGAAACCCTTCCAGCAGTCTTTCTATAGATGGCTTTCTTCTTTTTTCCCTCTTGCAAAGCTAAATGCTGGAAGACTCCCTTCATTCTGATTAAGCTTCTTCTCACAGTGCCCCTCCAGCCCCACCCCACACCAGATGACAGTCTTCACAATGAGCAGGAGGAATTCTCACGGGCTCCAGGTCAGGCCAAGGTGAGCTATTGCAGGACATGCTGCTCCTTGCCAGGGTACTGGGCAGACTACAGAAGCCCAGAGTGCCTGGAACTTGACTTTCAACTTCCTTTCAAGGGTGGAGGCTCAAAGGTTTCAGTGTTTAAGGAGGCCCTAAGTGTGTTTGCATGGGACAGGGCTGAGGATGACAGGCTGGTAGGAGAAATGGGGCCGCTCTCTGGGCAGGACCTGTGTGTTCACATTGTGGTTTGAACTTCCAACTGAGGTTTGGAGTTGGAACCAGAGTCTGTCCACTCTTAAAGGGGCATTCCCCGTGTAGCACCAGTAGGACAGTGTGATTCATTCAACTGACCCTGCTGAAGGCTCTTAGACCAAACTCTCCTTCCTGCCAAAGGCTGCATTCTTGAACCTGCTGCCTCAGAGGTTTGAAGAAAAAGTAGTGAAACAGATTGCATCGGGCAAAGTTCAAACTAATACATCTTGGCCAACATAATGAAAAACACAGACAGTTGCTTTAAGAGAAGGACCCAGAAAAGGGTCAAGTTCTGCTGAGAGAAGCAGGCAGCAATTAGACGGAAGCTTAGGTTGCAGCCTGGCAGCAAGAGGGTCAAAGCGAGGGTAGGACAGTCTGCATCTGATTTCACAAAGGGAGCAGCATGCTACAACTGTGCTGAGCGCACCGTTAGGGGGAAGAGGATCCCAGGAAAGCCAAGAGGGACCGTTGGATGAAGCAATGAGCAGGGCCAGATTCATAAGGGCACTGAGGACTTCAGTGCCGAGTGTGTTACTTGGCTGGGCCAAGCCGAGGTTTTTTGTGCTAGCAGACGGCCCAGCCACATGTAAACGGTGTAGTCTATGGAGAGCAGGGGAGATGTTTACTGACTTGCAGTTTTGCAATGAAGAGTTCTCAGTGGAATGCTTTAAACTAAAAATTCCAGCCAAAGAGAAAAACAAATGGTCTTGGCTGCAATCAGAGGCAAGATTAGCCTCAAACCCATAAATTATATAATCGGGATTTATGAAGACACGATAGGAATCTTTAAGATTTAGGGTCAGCCGACTTGATCCTAAGACTTGTAGGGATTAGAAGGGTGAGGATTAGAGGTGTGATTGCCACTAAGCATTCTGGGCCCCGGCACACCCTCTGCCCCCAGCCCCAGATAATCATTGGGACCAGGGACGGAGAAGCTTCATTTTGATTCCAAATATTTAAAGTATCCTGTTACTTACCATTAACTAATTTGAAAATGGGTTATTAAAAGGACATAATTATGCACATATATCCTGTTTTTTCACTAAGAGTTACAGATATTGGGGTAACCAAACAGCCCAGTTTATATGTGAAAGCTTTTTATTACACAAGCATGGAAACTGATTAAGGAAGAAGAAAAGATAGGTTGAAAAATTACCTATTGATCACTGATTCAGCCAAAGATCATCACAGATACAAAACTGTCCTGTGAAAGGATGATGGTGAGCCATGTTTGTGACAAGGTACCTCAATAGCTCAGTGGCTTAAAGTGGCTGCAAGCAGGCTCAGGGGACGGGTTTGATTCCCTGGGCCTGCTATGCTGGCCCCATCCCCAGGGCGTGCTGAGATGGCAATTGAGACTGGTGTGTAATTCCAGCTCTTGGGAGGCTGTAAACAGGCAGATCACTACAAGTCCAATCTAGTAGTGAGACCCTGAACACCCTGTAGACCCTTCCCTAAAATAAAAAAAAAATAAATAAAAATACAAGGTACCAATGATCATGTCACTTGATACAAGTGCTAGATGTAGGCAGCCAGGGAGAGGGGAGATGCAATGAAGACTTCAATCTAGATTAGTGTCCCTGTGGTCCATCTCCATGTCATTGTTAAGGACACAAAATCATCTGCCAGGGTTTACGGATTTAAAAAAAAAAACTTTTAACCCAAATCACATCAAGACTTTAGGGACTACTTCCATCTCATGGGAACTACAAGAAGTGGAGAATGTTACGTGTTACCTCAACAAAGAGATTGGGCAAATCCAAAATGAGAGGTATACTATATTGTATCTCTACTAAACCAATGTCATAGAAAATCAAAAGTAGTGTTGGGGGGGAGGCTCTTTCTAGATCGAAGAAAAATTAAAAGAGCCTATTATCGAATGCAGTTTTCATCCTGGTTGGAAGAAATAAGCTATAATAGGATGTTAGGGAGAATGATTAAAGAAATCTGCACATGGACTCGATATTTTTATGATGTTTAGGAATTATTAATTTTGTTGGGTATGATAATTATATTGTAGTAATGAAGGAAGATCTTCATGTGTTAAAGATGCATATTGAAATAATTAAGAAATGTCATTATATCTATAACTTATTACAAAACAGCCCCCAAAAGGTAATAGAGGACATATGGATTTTCCCTTCTAGGTATTTGTGGAACCCCTCTCTCATGACACAGTCTGGGTGTCCATCAGGAGCAAAACAGACACATGTATTTTATCCTCCTGAACTAGAGTTTAGAGAAAAAGATTGGGGAAATTCATTTCTAGTGACACTAACAGCTGTTATTTGGCTTTTGTAGCTCTCTATGTCTGCAGTTTTCTCACCTGTCCATTGAACCAACTGTGCATTGAAAAAAATTTTATTATTTATTTATTTATTTTGGTGGAACTGGGGATTGAACTCAGGCCCTTATGCTTGCCAGAGAAGCACTTATTCCACTGAACCATCTCCCCAGCCCCTGAAAACAATTTTAAATTGTTTCTGTACCAAACATGAACAGATTTTTTTTCTGGTGTTTATTCCTGATGCTACATAATATAATGATTCCATGAATATACGGGGTATTGTGTGTTGTAAGGGATGGTTCAATGTAGGTGGGAGGGAATACGTTGGCTGTGTGGAACTACTATGGCATTTTGCATGAGGGACTTGCACATCCACAAATCTTGGGATTTGCATTGCTCCCATAATCCATGTCCTACAATATGGATTATATTAGTGCTGGTGCCAGTGTTTTAATTGTGGCATGATCTTATTTAACCCTCCCAATGGCCTCTTATGCTTTGGCAGTTGAAGCTCAGAGAAGGATGTCGCTAATCTCAGGTCACAGCGATGGTGATGGGTTGAGCCATGTCTCAGTCTTAGATTCGTAGACTAATCCTGCTGGGCTGCTCCTGGCGTGTGGGCCACTAGCACTTGTCACTCCATACGGGGTCAAATGCTCTTTTTCTTCTTTCATTCTTCTTCTTCTTTTTTTGTTTTTTGTTGTAACTATTGTAAAATAACTCTATTATCTTGGCTGTCGACCAGAAGGAAGTGCTATTACATGAATATAAAGGACATAAAAAAGAAGATAATAAAACCATACATGCTTCATCTCTAAACTTAAAGATGCCTATTGCTTTTCTGTTAAACTCTACACTCCCATCTTCCTCTAGTTAAACCTGCTTCCTTCTCAAAAAAACACATTAAGATAAATATAATTTAAGACCATTCAATTCTGTAGTGCATGTACATTAAATAACAGTGTTATTTTAATTGCTAGCACTGGAAAAAAAAATGTTTCCTATTCTTAAAAAGTCTGCTGTATGCAACTACCTTTGGTTAAACATGCTTCGAAGGGTTAAGACAGAACCTCGACCTCCACTGGACCATTACAGCTCATCAACTGTTTATTGTGTGCCTACTGTGTGTTGTGGCTGTGCTCCATTTAGAACATGGTTTCCTTAGCATTCAAATTTCCACACAACTACATTATATACAAGATTTAAGATCCTGGCTCATCTGCAAGCTGGAAATGGCCTGAACACCAATCATATATATCTTTAGAGATGGCATTCTGTACCCAAAGGATGCCAAGTTTAAGAGTTCGTCATGATGCAGTGCCTGGGGCAGTGAGCCGTCCTATCTGAAGAACAGTACTGGGTCCCAGGCAGCTCTATCTGTGTACAGAAAGCTTGGCAGCTCCCCGAATGCCCACAACAATTTCACACATGAAAGGCTGATGAGATAGGTCCCTGGGAAGATCTTTGCTAAGCTTCTCCACTATTCAGCTGTAGGCAGCTGTTTGGCATCCCTATCCCTTTGGCCTGGATTTCTGTTTAAAGCCACCTTAATTGTGTCCCCCCCCCCCACATTGCCCTCAGGTGCTTTCTTGATGCTAGCAGATTTCCAGGTCCAAGAAGGCCTGAAGAGGGTTAAAAAGGTTAATGGACTTGTTCGAGTCACCCAAGAAGTCCAGGGTGGAGCCGGAAAGGCCTGGCTCAGCACTCTATCACACTTTGGGGTCTGTTTTAGCTACAGCAGAAGACAGCACACTCCCATGTGCCATTAAAGGAAATGCTCCCTGGGACACACAGGCTTTGGCATGTGTGAAATTTCACACCTCTGAGACAGCAGTCTCTGTGTCCAGGCTGCTTCCTTCCATGTTAGGTTTTTTTTAAATAAAAAAATTTCAGAAGTGTGAGTTATTCTATACCAAGACCTTTAACATAAATTATTTAATTTCTTTTCCAGAAAAACATTTCCTCCATTTTGTTCATTGCCTAGCTAGTAACAATAAAAACTGCTGGGTCTCTTTAATAAAAGTATATTCTTTCTCCTGATTACATAGGTACTAAATGTTTATTACACAAAAAATAAAGGCAGGAAAATATTAAAGAGGGAAAAAATTAAACTGTTCATAAGTCCATCACTGATATATAATTACTGTAAAGATTTTTGTGCGATTTACTTTTCTTTGTACATATTTAATTTTAGAGCAAAATAGGGATCATACTATTTTCTGTAGTTTGTGTCTTATAGAGAATATTGTATTGTAAGCATGCTCTTCTGCCAACAAATAGTTTACTACTGCTACTATTACAGTTATGATTATGTTTATGATTTGAGATAGGCTCTAGGTTGCTAAGCTGCCTACACTGGGTGTAAATGTGGAATCACAGATAGTTTTTAGAAGAATTATTTCTTAATCACTGCATAATGTTTTTCCAAGTGAATTATTTATAATCTATTTAACCAAACTCTATTTGAACATTTAGATGTTGCAAACATTTTGGTATCACACATATACTTTGTTCAGCATCCCAAATATGAATTTTCCTCCCCTACCCAGGACTATTTCCTTAGAATAGATTCCTAGGGATAGAATTACTAAATGGAAAAGACTGAACCCTATCAAGCACTTTGTTGGCCAGAATGTTCAGTTACTTCTGTGTAAAGAATGTCCTCAGACTTCCAGGAAAATGATGAGAAGCAGAGAAACAACCTTAGTGATATTTGGAATCCCCATGCTAGAACATAGCAGTGTGAGGAAGAGAAGTGGATATCCCGCGCCCAGAGGGATCTAAAGCAAGTATTAGAGCCCCTGGGGAGAGCAAAGAGAGGGCTCACAGCGGGGTGGGGGTGGGGAAATAAGCAACACTTTCTTGAGGCCTGACTCGCAGCATAGGAGGGGCGGGCAGAACACCTGGAGGTTCAGTGATTACTGGCAATCTCAAATCCTCCACCGACAATGGCAGAGCACTGGCCACTGCCCACTGCAGTGGTCAGTGAGTTATTTGGGTTCAGACACCTTTAAAGAGGGTCGTTGCTGGTGGCCACTTTGGAAAGAGGCCAACAGAAGTCAGAACTCACAACAGCTACAGGTAGCCTCCATCTAGCATTTTCAAGTGTCAGAATGAGGCACAACCAAGTTCAAGTGGGCAGAAGGTCAGGGAGCTGAGTTAAAACCTGCAGGAATCACTGAATGTTGCAGGGCCCAAAACTCTGGTCCCAGCCTCACAGCCAGAAGCCAGAGCAGCCCGAACTTCAGTGGAACAAAAGCCTAGGTTTAAAAAAAAAAAAAACAAAAAAAAAAAACCTGGGATTTCCCCACCTACCATAATTCTACTACCAGCTTGCCAGGATTAATCAAAATGGACCTGGGCTCTGTCTGCCCCCTCTGCCAACCAGTGACAGCAGGGACACACCTTCAAGGATACATTTTTTTCTGCTTTTCATCCCTCCTTTTGTGTTTTGCTTAAATTTTTATTTCTTTTTATTGATTGTTCTGATTTTTATATGAATGAGAAAATTCTTTCCAGCTTTTTGTTAGTTTTATTCTGTTCTTGTCTCTATTTTTTCATGCTTTCTTTCACTTGTCTTCTTCAACAGTTCCCAAAGCTTACATCATCATCTCCTTTGTCCTCCACGCTGCTTCTAATCCCTTTATCTTCTTCTTTTCCCCCCACCCCCCAGCCTTTTAAGATATTCTCCATTATCAAAGATAAAGTTGCCATATGGAGGGGATATTGACTATACAGGATTTTCTGGTTCATTTTACATTTTGTTGCACAACTACAAATCCTGTTCATCTGGTTACAGATAGCAAATTAATAGTTAACATATTTTGTATTTTCTAGGATATGTTTGGTGGTATTGTTATTATCGATTGTACTATTTTTCCAAGGTGACAATTGTTCTAATCAGTTGTTCTTCCTTGTCTTCCACGACTGAGATTTCTTGGGGATCATGACCACTATGATAGCTAAGGCCAAAGAACCAGGGGCTGGGCCATAAAACAACTTCTCATCCCCAATAAGCTGAAGAGATAGGATTTTGCAACAGACTCAAAACCCAAAAGCAAGTTCCACCTAGAAGACATCTATGAGAAGTAGTCATTTCCTAAGGCTCCCTGATGCTAGCAAAAAGAAACAATTTATGAGCATCGATGTGGGAATTAAACTGAAAAAAAAAAATAGAAAATGAGAAGACACAGAAGCAAGATGCAGCCTCAGACTTCCAGCTTGTCAAAGGCAAGCCCAGTGAGAAGTGAGGTAGAAGAATTCGAAAGCCATCCACTTGGGCTCTCTGAAGTGGCCACAGCAAAAGTAACCAATGAATCAGGCTTTAGAAAAAAAATCAAATCAGAAATAATTTCTCAGATAACTTCAGAGATGATGGCCATAGTGAAGGCCATGACTAGTGAATCTAGAGAAGTTATAAAACAATAGAAACACTTAGGAAACTGATGGAAATCATGAATGCTCAACATAGGAAAGAAATGGAATTCCTGAAACACATTCAATAAAAAATCCAGGAGATGAAAATTTCTATTTTTGTTTGTTTTTGTCTCTTTCAAACAAGGTCTCACTACACAGTTCAGGCTGGCTTTGAACTCACTTTGTAGCCCAGGCTGGTCTTCAAATTGCAAAGATCCTTCTGCTTCAGCCACCTGAGTGCTGGGATTACAGACATGTGCCTGGCAAAAAATAATCATTAATGTAAATGATCTCAATTCATCAATCAAAAGAAACAGACTGGCAGAATGGATCAATCTGCTGCATGTATGAAATACAATGAACTCCAAAAGGAATCCATAAATTGAAAGTCAAAGGATGGAAACAATACTATATGTGACAGAAACCCAGGAAAAAAGCAAGGGTAGCTATTTTATTTGCAGACAAAGGGAATTTCAAGCCAAGACTGCTCAAGAAAGACAAAGAAGGTCATTGCATCCTTGCAAAGGGGACAATCCAAGAGGAAGAATAAGAATCTTAACTATATATGCAGCACACACAACTATGTAAGACAAATTTTAACACACATGAATAATCAAATAAACACTAATGCAATTATAATGGAGAACCTCATTACCCCACTGTCTCAAATTGACAGATCAATTAGACAAAAAATCAACAAAGACTTTCAGAACTGAACCAAACCTGTGAATAAATGGACTTAGATGTTTACAGAGTGTTCTACCACACAGCATTAGAGTACACATTTTTCTCAGCTGCACATGGGACTTTCTCCAAAATAGACCACATATTAGCTCATAGAACATGCTTAAGTAAATCCAAAGGAATTGAAGTTATTCCAGGCATATTATCAGACCACAGTGCAATGAAATTGGAAATCAATGGCAAAAGAAACCACAAAAACTTCATAAACACATGGAAATTAAATAACACACAATCAGTTGCTCACAGATTAAATTAAAAAAGAAATCAGAGTTTCTGCAATTAAATGATGACAGTACAACATACCAGAACTTGCAAGACACAGTGAAAGCAGTCCTATAATGGAAATTTATAGCAGTAAACTCCCTCATCAGGAAAACATTGAGCTCAAATAAATAAGACAATAGGTTTTTTTTTTGGGGGGGGGAGAAGGTGGGAGGTCTGGCAGAACTGGGGGGTGAACTCAGGCCCATGCACTTTCCAGGCAAGTGTTTATTCTACTGAACTATCTCCCAGCCCCAAATAAGCCAATGTTGAACCATAAGCTTCTAGAAAAAGAAGAACAAGTCAACTCCAAAGCTCATACAAGGGAAGACATTAGAGCAGAAATTAATTCATTTAAGACTAAGAAAAACAGCTGGGCGTGGTGGCACATGCCTGTAGTCCCAGAACTTGGGAGGCTGACACCGGAGGATTGTTGTGAGTTTGAGACCAGCCTGGGCTACAAAGTGAGCTCAAAGCCAACCTGAAGTGCATACCAAGACCCTGTCTCAAAAAGATTTAAAAAAAAAAAAAAAAGACTAACAAAAACAGTACAAACAATGAAGTGAAGGGTTGGTTCTTTATTTTATTTATTTTAATGAGGAAAATAAGATAAAATAGCAATGAAGCAGTTTCAAAACAGGTTAGTAGAGGAGCTGGGGAGATAGCTCAGTAGAATAAGCACTTGCCTGGCAAGTGCAAGGGCCTGAGTTCAATCCCTAGTTCCATCAAAAAAAAAAAAAAAAAAAAAATTACTACAAAACAGGTTAGTAGAATGGTTACAATAATGAACACGTTGCATATTGTTGTCTTCAAAGTAGTTATTCAGAGGACAAGATGCAGACATATCTTGCATAAACAATATTAGAACAAACTTGTATTCTCATTGAGAAACAAACTAAAAGTAGCTCTCTTGTGTATACATGTATATATTTTTTCTCACAATACAATGGTCCTTTATTTATACTTTTGTGAAGTTAGTAACATATGACACTTGGTTGCCTATCAAGCAACTGATAGCTAACCTTAACCAGACAGGATGTTCATCTCAGGAGCGAGGTAGCTTGTTGACTTTAGGCAATGGGCCAAGACCCACCTACACATATTTGATCAATTTCCTACCTTTATGGCTCCCGAAATATGCCCCTTTTTTGTTCTGTTTTGTCAGAGATGGGTGTTCCACTGCAGTTAGAGAAGCTGCATTTGGAGATGTCTTTAAATGACCTTTTCATACTTGAAGCCAGTCTAAAAATTGTAGGTACTTGAATTCAACAAAATAACTCAATATAGTCCAATAGTCCATAATAGTAGTGGGTTATCAGCAAAACTGGCAATTATCAGAAGTTGTTGACTTGAGCCTTTTACAGCTCAGCATATTAATATGGCTTTACTTTTTATGCCTCGTGATTATATCTTCTGCTGAATGGTTAAGATTAAGTTAAAGCAAGACCTATATAACTAAAAATGTAACTTTTGTATCTGACAAGGTCGGTCAAATCCCCTCAGGATTTACCCTGAAACCATGTACAGCACCTTGTAGATCTTTTGTCAGTGTCAGCTATCTGGATAAGTCACAGCCATTGCTTGACCAATTTGCTCTCTGTGAAAGCCTGAGAGAATTTTTGTCTCTAGGTGACTCTCCTTAGGCACACTATACATCATAGATCATTTTCCTCTGTGACCCCATAATCTCCTTGGTCAGAAAATTTGGGACACCACTGAGTTACAGGATGTCACAGCACAGGTTCTCTTATGTCCTGAGTCCTCACTGACCTTGAAAGACTAGGGTCAAAATATTGGCTATTCCTATAGCCCCTCTATTACTCTAATTTTTGGTCAAGGGTTAGTTCTTTCAAAAATTAAATAAAATTATCAAGCTAGCCTTATCAAAAAAAAAAAAAAAAAAAAAAAAAAAAAAAAAAAAAAAAAAAAAAAAAAAAAAAAAAAAAAAAAAAAAAAAAAAAAAAAAAAAAAAAAAAAAAAAAA
>PVKA01036723.1:0-21576 GCA_004027165.1 Ctenomys sociabilis
GTGTAGGGGGAGAGTGTGTGTATGCGTGTGTGTGGCCCGGGGAGAGGGAGCGTATCTGCGTAGGGGGAGAGCGTGTGCGTATGCGTGCGTGCGTGCGTGCGTGCGTGCTGCGTGCTGCGTGTAACCGTAGAGCGCGGGAGCTGGCCGAGAGACGAGGCCCGCCGGCTCCGCCCGGCTTCCGGCGCCGTCTCACTGCTCCGCCGCGGGCGCAGTTTCCATGGGGACCGGAGATGGCGCCGCGAGGTGAGGTCCCGAGGTGTGTCCCGCTCACGCCGCCGTCTGGCCCGGTCGCTGAGGCTCTCCCCGGGAGGCCGCCGACTTGGCTCCTTTGCCCTCAGCCGCCAGAGGAGAGTTCGGCGGTGGTCCCGGGGAGCCGGGGCGGGCCCGCGCGCCGCCGCATCCCACGTCTGGCTCCTTTCAGGTAAACGGCTGTCCTCGACGCCCCTGGAAGTCCTGTTCTTCCTGAACGGCTGGTATTACGCCGCGTACTTCCTGCTGGAGCTCTTCATATTCCTGTACAAAGGTGAGGCGAGGGTCGCCCCGCGCGGCGAGACTGGTGAGCGGGACACAGCCGTCCGCACCTGCCTCCTCCTCCTCCTCACTGCTCTGCTGAGCTCTCCTTGAGCGGGAGTCGCCACCGGCTGCGCAGGACAGCGCACTGCTCCGTGGAGCGCTGGGGCCGGGCCCCTGCCCCTCTGCCCGTGTCCCTGCAGCTCCGCCTTTGTCCTGCTAGGTCTGCTGCTGCCCTACCCAGTGGCCAACCTGGTCCTGGACGTGGCGATGCTGCTGCTCTGCCTTGCAATCGAAGTAATCCGATTGTTCTTCGGTGAGTGTCACCTAGAGAGTATTTCCACCGCTCAGAGGGCTGTAACTTGATTAAGTGCATGACCTGGGCTCATCAGGGAGCTCCTATCAGGCCGTGTGTCACTGCTCCCCAGTGGAGGGTTCAGGCTGCTGCGCAGGATTTTGGGTCAGTGTTGCTGGGCAGGACGTGAGCTCTTTGTCCTTTCTCAGGGCGCCTCTCCAGATCACAGCCTGGTTCCTCTTGCTGCTCACCCGAGAGAAGTTTCTGGGGTGACCATGTTAGGGCAGAACGTGCCTGCCCAGCAGTGACATCCCTTCCACCTCTTTGAGGATCCCTCCAGCACCAAAGAGAAATAGCCACACCTCTAGTTAGAATACTGCATCCTTAAAAGTGGTGCCAAAGTACAAGAAGCACAAACTTGCAATCATATAAAAAAAGAATAAAGAAGACTTGCATAAATCACCTCAGGAACAGCACTTGGGAAGCTGAGGCAGGAGGACTGTTGTGAGTTAGAGCCCAGCTTGAGCTACAAAGTGAGCTCAAGGGCAGCCTGAGCTGCATAGTGAGACCCTCTCTCAAAAAGTAAAAAATAAATAAAATCACCTAGGAAAAGACAATTTTAAAATATGAGGGATGCTAGACTGTCCGTGCACGAGTGAAGGGCCAGGCTATGAAACAGGAACATGTTCAAATGGAGAGGGAGAGAAGGGGGGGCATTAAAAGTGAGAAGAAAAGAAAAAATGTAAACATAGCTTTTGTAATGGGCACCTGCCTGGAAAACATGAGGTCCTGAGTTCAATTCCTGGTACCGAAACAAAATATGATTTGTAAATAAAGGGAAGAGCGGTTGAAGGCGGAAGGGAATGGGAAAAGTTTGAGTTTTATCTTGTACAGGTACAAAATCCCTGTGATGAATGTGATCATTATGTATATCTAAAATGTACCAATGAAATCTGACTTAAAAAGAGTGAAAGTACCCAATATTGTTTATAAACTTGTCAAACACTTTGACTAATTTTTATATTTTGGTTAAGTGTTTAGTAATAGGACCTCAACCAGATTTGCTAAACTACTGCTTTTTAGTTTTTAGAGTGTTGTATCTACTTATACATATTTGCATATCCAAATGGCTATTGTAAAATTATAAAATTATCTAATAAAAGATAATCTCAGGGCCAGGGAGATGGCTCAGTAGAATAAGCACTTCTCTGAGTTCAATCCCCGGTTCCGCAAAAAAAAAAAAAAAAAAAAAAAAAAAAGAAGTGAAGGACCAATAAACTAGAAAGGACACCTTAACTCAGTAATAAACACTAAAGCAATAAGCACCATCTCTCACTCCTTAGATTGGCAATGAGATCTACAATGTCCACCCCTAGAGAGGGCCCAAGAGCAGATACTTTACTTGCTTTTGTATATAGAAACATTGTGTAACTTTCTAAGATTATCCTGTGTACCAGTTGCAAGTTTTAATGAGTACATATTATTTTTATAGTTACACACACACACACACACACACCCTACCTTTGGCGGAGCCAGGCTGGGAGCAGGGTCTCTGCAGTAAATGACCCCCTTCCCACAACTCCTCCGAGGCCTGGACAAATCCCCCACCCCTGGGTTTTTCTCTGCTTACCTGTCACATCCCAGCCAGCCTTCTTAGACCAAGAAATGAGGCCCCTTGGAGGTGACCCACTATGTCTGGCAGGTACAAAGGGAAACCTCTGCCAGCGGAAGATGCCCCTTGGCATCAGCGTGGCCCTGACCGTCCCGTCTGCTGTGATGGCGTCCTACTACCTGCTGCTGCAGACCTACGTGCTGCGTCTGGAAGCCATCATGAACGGCATCCTGCTCTTCTTCTGTGGCTCAGAGCTGCTGCTGGAGGTGCTCACCCTGGCCGCTTTCTCCAGGTCTGGGCTCTGGGGTGGGGCTGGGCCTCTGCAAGGGGATGGCCTGCTTTGGGAGGGTGGGCTGCATGCCTGCCTCTCTGTGGGAAAGATACTCTTCTGAGTCTTTGGGACCCACACTTGGAGCATGAACCCTTTGGGCCCCCTGCTCGCCCATCTTTAACCCTGCCTTTCTTTTCCCCATCAGTATGGACAAGATCTGAAGTGCAAAGATTTTAGCCCACAGCCTGTCAGGCCAACACACACACTGCAGCACTTCGGCCCAGCCCTGAGAAGTGGTGCATCGCATTAGCCTGGGAAAGGCCAGACAGCGTTTTGTCAGCACCGACACCCAGGAACCCCACTGGATGGGGCAGAGGGTGCCGTCAGCCAGGGAACTTCTCCACCAGAGGGCGGGGCAGGCTGACCCCCATCCTGGCCTTTGCTGGACAGTTGCTGGCCACCTTCCAGTCCTCTTTGATCACTGTGGTGGGAGCACCTTGTGTGGATCGCTGGGGCTCCTGAACGCACCATGCCACTCCTGGTTGTCCCCCACACACCGAGATGTTAGGGTGGTGCTGGGGGGATGCGACAGGCACCTCTATGCCTCCAGGATCTCTATAGTAGCACATAGTGTTATTTTTTTACTTTAATTATGAAGCAAACCTTTATAATAAATGCATATTTTCCGTTGTGGAGTGGCAGCTTTTTCCTCATACAGAATTTCCTTCCCTTGGGGAGGGCAGACTGTTCCCAGGAAGCTCCCACTGGTCTGCCCTCCTGACTGCAGCCTGGCAAGTGCCAGAAGGCACCCAGCTGGTCCACCTTTGGTTTTGGTTGAGACAGGGTTTCACCATGCAGTCCAAGCTGGCCCAACCTGTCTTCCTCCTCCTGCCTCAGCTGCCTGAGTGTTGGATCCAGAGGCACTGGTCATGCCTGGTTCAGATGTCTTCAGATCACCTGCAAGTCTGCTCCAGGGCTCTATGTTGGTGCCTCGTCTCTTGCTGCTCTTGTCTTCCTTTGCAGGGAGGGCCAACTGCAGTCAGAAGAATCCTGTTCTCAACTTACCAGAAGGTGCTGTTTGTCTCTGTGGATAGAACTCAGGTCCTATTGCGTGCCCGGCAAGTGCTCTACACTGAGCTACCTTTCTGGTCTCCATGGGACGCTCTGGAAGTAAATGAGTACTTTCCAAGCTGGAGGATGGTATCTGGTTGGGTATGTCCTTTCCCCCTCAATAGCCATCTTTACAACTGTCCCATACTGTGGTATTGGGCATGGCCTTCTGCCCCAAGAGACCACCCGGAGCCCTGAACAAGCATCCAGTTAGAAAGCCTGAGGCCCTGCTGCCCGATGACAGAAGGCTCCTGGCTCCACCCTCACCGTGGGCCTTCCGAGCTGATTTTCCCTGTCATTGTCATTCTGTCCTCTCATCTCCTGCTGCTCTGTGCCTTGTGGCCTTGTCTCCTGATGCCCTGGAGTCTACCCAAAGCTAGAATGGGTAGGTCCAGTCAGCCCAGAAATAAAAACCAGGAAGTCCAGGAAGAATGTCCCCGCTTCCTCCCACTGCAGACCCCATGCATCCCAGTTATCTGTTGCCTCTCACCGTGGCTGTGATGATTATCCCCGTGGTAAGGGCATTGCTGGCACCAGCCAGAGGGGAACCAGTTCCCTGCAACCCAGGCTCATGTAGTGGTTCAGGGACAAAGGCCCCCCCTCTCAGCTGCACAGATGAATGAGAGTGTGACAAGTGCAGAGGTGGCTTATAAAATGTAAATGTATGCATTCAGAAGGACAGCAGAGACCATGTAGACCTACGCCCCATGTGTACAGACATGGTGCGGAAAGAATGCAAATCACAGCTGGGTACTGACCGGTGTGGTTCCCAGGTGCAAGGCTTGTGTGCATGCAGGAAATCCCTTTTAATTTTTTTTTTTTGGCAGAGCCGAGGATTGAACTCATGCCCTTGTGCTTGCCAGTGAAGCACTTATTCCACTGAGCCACCTCCCAAGCCCCTAGGAAATCCTTAACAGGCTCCCGGTTTTCTCACTGGGATGCTCTTGAGTAGGAAGGCTGTGCAAGGCCCACCTTTGTTTCTCCCAAGTTGCCAGGACACTGCAGCTGATCCTGCTGCACAGTGGAAACTGAGGCAGCTGTGAAGGATGGGGCTGTGCCTGTTGGAATGCCTCTGTGCAGACCAGACAGAGGTGCCAACAGCAGCAGGCAGAGACCTTTTCTACTGTTGCACATACAGCCAAAACAGGAGTGTCTGCAGTGGCATCTCTGGGTGATGTCCGGGTCCAAGGTGTGCAGCTCATGAACAGAAGCAGGATCTGAACACAGATGACTACAGGTCTCTTCCCTTACCCCACTGCTGACCTGAGGGAACTAAATGTAACTGTACCTGGGTATTCTTATACTCACATCTCTAAAAAACTAATCTGGGGCACTAAAAGCTGGTCCCAGCCAAGGACACTGACAGAGCAGGGCCTGAACTGGAACTAGGAGTGATGACAGAAGCAGTGACTACAGAGCTCAGTGCCCTTTTGCTAACCTTCTGAAGGCACTCACTCCTTGCCTGACACAACATATGCTTTACCTGCTCCCTAGTTCACCTTTTCTCATTAAACATTCCCTTCACAGGAGCCAGGGAGATAGCTCAGTAGAATAAGTGCTTCCATGGCAAGCCCAAGGACTTGGGTTCAATCCCTGGTTCCACCAAAAAAAAGTAATATATTCTCCTCACAGCTTACCTTTGGTTTTTTAAAAATGAAAATGATTTAGTGGGCCAAGGGTGTGGCTCAGTGGAAGAATTCTTGTCTTGAATGCACAAGGGCCTGGGTTCAATCCCTAGCACTACACACACACACACACACACACACAACACACACACACACACACAAAGAAAAAAACTAAGATCCACTCCTTGGCACTTTGAGTAGCGGCTGTGGGCGCAGCAAGATGTGACATCCCAGTTCATAACCTCATCATAGAACCATCCCTGACTGCTAACCGCAGATCTCCACTGGAGCTGTTTTGGAGACCAGCCTCACCTCAAAAACACATGCTAGTACCCAGCTTCAAGCTGTGCCAATAGTACATCTGAGATCCGACTTCTCTGGCTGCAGGCCTCCAGCTCTGTGCTGCCAACTCCACTCACCTGGCCTTAAAAAGCTCACGGGGTTTACACTAAGCTTTTGAAAGCGTACCCATTCCACTGGTAGCTCAGTTCCCAGAAGTCTCTTTCCAACCTCCACAACATGCCCGTGAGAACAGATAGCCGCTCATCTTCTGGGGAGAGATGAGGCCACACTGCATGTCCATGCCAGTGCCTGGGAAGCAGGCCCCAGCCAGCGGGTCTCCTACATGGGAGCCTTCTGAACCCATTGCTGTTAGAACCCAGACTGTACAAAAGTCTTGGGCTCTTGAAGGGTAAAGGGCGACTCAAAAGAAGTAGGGTGATCTGGGGGATCAAAGCAAAGGCTAACCTTCAGAGGGCCTTTGGGTAGAGCCCTCGTCCAGCACAATTCCTGCCAGAAACTTGGGACTCATTATCATCCCACAGCATCTACACCAGCCCCGCCCACGCCCCAGACACCTCAACAAATCTATTCAATGCAGAATCCATACAACAGCACACACCCCATTTATTATTTCAAAATATTTTGTTACAAAAGGAAAAAAAATACAATGCAGTATAAAAGATTGACAGCGTCATCAAGTTTATTACACAATTTTCAACCTATCAGAAAGACAAACAAATCACCGACAAAGGGGGGTGGGGCCTTGGCCTTTGAGGGTTGGGGTTCTTTTCCTTTTGCTATTAGGAAGTAAAACTAAAAATTGTGTCATTGAGTAAAAACAAAAATGGGGAGAAAATAATTCTCCAGGTAAACGGCTTTTCTGATATTCTATATATTGTTTCCTTAGACTCACCTTACTTGGTTTTCTCTACGTTTAAAAAGACACACGGAGCTGCTCTCAAGGGTAAGCACATCACTTACCACCTGGCCAGCGGGGCAGGGTGCCGTGGTCTGAGGCGCACGGACAGGGCTGGGACGGGATCAAAGCTAAGGCTGTGGCCAGTCCCAAGGGAATGTGCCTCTCCACCCCTGGGCTCCCCAGTGACTGAGGGGTGTTTTAGAAACGTGCTGGGGACAGAGGAAGGGTTCAGTCCAACTCAGTCTCTCCCCTGAGCCAGACAGGCCTCTGCGACACTAGGCCTCAGCCCCACCTGGCCACCCACTCCATATCCTGAGGACATGTGCTGTCACCTCACCCTGGGCACTACCAGACCCTGCTGCTGCGGCAACCGCAGGACAACTTGGGTGGTTGGGAAAAAGCAATTCTACCTGCCTGGCCCCAAGCACTGGTCCTGAGAACTCTGGGCAGAGTTTGGCTTAGTCAAGTTCCATTGCTTGCTCACTCCTCACCAGGCGCAGGAAGGGGCAGAGTGGAGCTTGGGAGTCAAGTTGAAGGTGAAGGGACACTAAACCTGACTTCACTGCCTGGCAGTGCCGGTCATCCCATGACACATACAAGTATGTACCTGGGGTCACAAGTCTGCACTTGGGTTAGCCGGAGAAAGGGAGAGCCGGGGAGGTGGCCAGACCCACCCAGGCTCCCTCCTCCCTGCCCCTCTGGTACTTGGCTAGGCTTCTTTGCTGTTGAGGTCCAGAGACCCATCTCCCAGTGGCAGTAACTTCCTCTAAAACAAGGAAGCAGCTTTCCTGGGGGAAGGGTGCCATGCTTACATGACATGCCCCAGGGAAAGGAACACCAGAGAGCTGGTCACTGCAAGAGGCAACCAAGCTCAAAGCGGCACAGGGCTTCCAGCAGAAGCAACTCCAAGGCCCTTCTGCTCAGGGGCAGGACCAAAGGCGCTGGGCAGCAGGGGGCCAGAGAGGTTCAGGGATACGAACGATCAAGATGCAAGAGAAAACCAGGGCCAGAAGGAGGTCATAGGTGACGTCTGTTCTGGTCCCTTCTCAAGGGTGGGGAAGGGAAAGGCGTTAACAAGATGGTGCATCAGCAAGGGCTTGGGTCCTCCTGGCCCCGTCACACCTGGTGCTAAGGACAGGGCCCTGCGTGTTTTGGCACAGCCGTCACCTCCACGATCTGCAAGGAGGACCTGTTTCCTTGGGAAGGAAGCCTTTCCACCAACATCACCACTGCCGGCTTCCTCAGACAAAGCACCATTCTCTGAGGACCAGGGCCCCAGCATGGAGCCGATTTCCTGTCTGCCAACCTCCCAGCCACACGGACTTAGGTTCTTCCCCTGGCAGACAGGAGGCACAGGGCTGGGAGGGCTGCCAAGCATCTTCAAACCTGTGGGGCAGAGGGAGTCCCTGGGTGTCAGGAGGACTAGGGGAGTGGAGGAAGGGGGAGCGGAGAAGCCTCCGTCCTTTAGTCCTGATCATGGTGGAGATGCGAGTCCGTTAAAAACATTTGCTTCCAACCAGACTCCTGCAATGAGAACATTGGGAAAGGAGAAAGAGAACAGAGGTTACTTTTTGAGTGGGCCATAGAACACATCAGCCATTTCCACAGGAGGGGGAAGAGACCAGGTTCACAGGGGCAGCGAAGCCTGAGCGGAGGTGGGAGAAGCTGGGGGTCAGAGGCAGGCACAGCTGCCCATACAGATGGGGGCCACCAACAATGAGGCCTCAGAAAACAGCCTGGAACAGAGATGCACATCATAAAGCTACTATAAGGGAGCATGGTAAGTTTACCATCTGGGAAAATCTGAGGAGTCATGGGACTTCTCATAAGGGGCAACAAAAACATCTGGAAAAGGGAGGTGCAGTGGTAAACACGTGTGTGTACATAGCAAGCCCCATCAGCCCCAGACCACCGAGAGGCAGTGCAGGGTGTGTGCACTGCTGCAGGAAAAGCCTATCTTCTCCTTTGTTATGTTTTATGTTGAGACAGGTTCTTACTAAGCCATTACTTTGCCAGGCTGGGCTCACATTTGTCATTCTCCTGCCTCAGCATCCCAGACTGCTGGGATGATGGGTGCTTGCCACTGTGCCTGGCGATTTCTTGCCTTCTTTTCATCAGCCCTCATGAACACATTCTCATCAGTGCCCCGTGCACAGTGCAACAGCACCCAGAGCAGAGCTGCTCCAAACCTCTCCCAGATGACACATGTGGATGAAAGACTTAGTACAGGAACCACCATGCAGGAAGGGCTGGACCAGGCCAGCACAGGGAGTAGAGCACGGAAGAAAAAGAAAGTCAGCAACGTAAGTCCAAAAGCAGCCTGCTGTGGAGGCTCACACCTGTAATCCCAGCACTGAGAGGCTGATGCAGGACAACCTCAAGATTGGGCAACTTACCAAGACCCTGTCTCAAAAACTGTTTAAAAAGGACTAGGGCTGTTGCTCTGTGCTAAGGTCATAGACTCAATCCCCAGTACTGCAATAAAAAGGTGCAGAAAGGAAACAAAAAAAGCACAGTTAGGAGCCATTATCAAGCAAGAGCTGGTTAAGCTGCTTGTCATCAGCAGGCTTAGGCTCCTGGGAGCACACCCAGCAGGTGATGGTGTGAACAGGCTGACCATACAGACAGACCCACAGCTTGAGACCCAGAGATCCAAATTCTAAATTCCAACTTAGAATTCCAGGAGAGTTGTTCTCCCTCTGGGCTAGGCCTTGCTGGCCCAGCATTTCCACTAGGTCCACACCAGCAAGCCAGCCTCACACAAACACTCAGCTCTATGCTGACCTGCAGGGGCCACCTCAGGAGGCAAGGGCATCTGCCCACTGCCCACCCTTCTGACCCAGCGCCAGTGCTGTTCCCAGTGTGGACCCCAGGCTCTGAGCAGCCTCAGCCGTGCAGGCTCCTCCACAGGTGGTGCAGCTGGCTTTCCTGAGCATTAAAGCTCTAAGCAGTCTCCACTTCACCCCTCCAGGCTCCGATCTCTGAGCCAGGGGAACCCTGGACACAAAACTCAGAAGTCTTGGATCAGGGACAGGAATGGGGGAGAATGACTATTTCCAGTAGGAAAAGTCTTAAAATACAGACAACTGACACAGCTGAGAATTGCAGGCTGGGCGAAGCAGCATCCACTGTAATCCCAGCTGAGGCTGGAGGCCAACCTGGGAGAACAGGTAAATCCAATGCCAGCCTGGACTACATAGCAAGACTGTCTCAAAATAACCAAAACCAAAGCTGAACCACCACAGATTACCTAAGAACTCCCTCAGACTCCAGAGCACATACACACCTACTGGAAGAGATGACTTATATGGACTGCTGTCCCAAAACAGGACATAGAGTAACCCTGGTCTGCCGCAAGCACTAGATTCTAAAATGTCCGAGGCCACACTGATCTGTAACATGTAGAGGCAGACAGAAACTAGGCTCCCACAGCAGCTGCTCAGCCTCACACCCCAAGCCAGGCCCTGAAGAAGGTGGGGGAGCAGAGCCCTCTGGCCGAGGGGATGTCATGTTTCACATCTCTTGGCACCATTCCTCCACCCTAAGGACCACAGGACATGGCCTGCAGAGCTATTGGAGCAGCCCACGTTGCCCCCCCCACACACTCAGTACATGCAGATGGCACTGAGAGATCCTTCGAAAGGGACAGACACTGACACTTTGTTTTTTTTGTTTTTTTTTTGGTCTTTTTCGAGACAGGGTCTCACTGCAGTTCAGGCTGGCCTTAAGCTCACTTTGTAGCTCAGGCTGGTCTCGAACTCACCAACAATCCTCCTGCCTCAGCCTCCCGAGTGCTGGGATTACAGGCATGCGCCACCACACCCAGCTCGACACTGACACTTTGGAAGTGCCTGGTTCAGTTCTTTTAGACTGAATTATCAGAGTAAGTCCCAACTTATGGATACTCCATAGGTCAAGAACATTCTACTCCAATTTATGAACAATTCTCCTGGAACAGAACTTGTTCTAAGTCTTAGGTCAGGCACTTACTGTGTCCAGGGTGAAGTATAATCCTAAAGGGCAACCAGCAGCAGGGGGCAGTGGGAAGCCTGTCCTGGTCATCACTCCTTGTGTTGCCATAGTCTGAGCTAGGCACATGTGTCACAGGATTTCTTGAGTAGTGGGAGAAACAGTCCCACCTTATAGGTGGGGTAAGGGGGCACAGTGACAGCCGAGTGGCCCTGTGGGAAGGCTTGGGGGCAGAGAGAGGGCATGGTGCTTGGCATCTTCTAACTGGTCACTGGGCTGTGGCCCTGAAGTAATGCTCTGCACAGACCATTCTGACATCACCCTGGTCACCCTTAGCCCAGCAAGATCCAAAGGACACACAGCACAACCAGCACAACAAAGATGGGGACAGCGGCAGAGCCAGCCTGAATGTGAGAAGGAAACGCTGATGCCGACACCAAGGAGGTGACAGACTAGGGCCACTCGTGCCACTCCAAAACCCGGCCACGCTGTCTGGACTTTAGTGTTGCCATACAAGCTAGAACTGAGAAGAATGTAAAAGGGGCTGGGAAACAGGGATGCAGATGAAAACAGGTGCCACTTTCTCTCCTATCACTTACTTGCCACGTGCTATGAAAGAAAATGAAAACAATTCCTAGCAACAAATCTGTTTAAGTCAATAGCAAGTAAAGCCAAACAACAAAGCAGGGGCAGCAGCATTACCTGCAGGAGGAATTTCCTATTTTCAGGAGGCTGTCACCCTGTAAGATGCTGCAGCAGTCAACGGTAGTCAGCTCTTGCTCATCAACTACAGGGGCCCACGAAAACAGTAAGAGGACCCTATCCTCCCTGCCTTTTATTATTGGGTGGTAGGGACCAAATCAAAGGGGACTCTATCATGGGGCTTTGCCTGCAGTTTCTTTTTTTAAATTTTGAGATAGGGTCTCATTGGGTGGGACTTGAATTTGTGGTGCTCCTGCCTCAGCCTTCCAGAGTAATGGGATTAGAGGTGTACACTATCACACCAGGCTTCTTTTCCCTCCCCCACCAGTCATCCACCTATCCATCCCAAAGACAGCAAGCAGAACCACCCTTTCTTACCACCCTAACTGCCATTATTACTGTAGTGTAGGCATAGATAGATGACTACATTATGTGCTGCGAAACAAAGTGGAAAGTTCCGGACACTCGTGAGCCTGAAACCACACATTTGAGAAGAGCCCTACAGGTCCTCAGGGCCATGCACGAGCTCCCAGGACCCTCCAGCTGAGTCTGTCCCATTCTGCACAACTCCACAGAAACTGCAGGGTTCCTTCCACACCACAGGCTACTCTCAACGGCAGCATCCCGCAGCTGGGATTAGGCTCCTGGAATGCCACCCCCAGCAAAGGCCTCCAAGACAGTCTTTATGAAGATGAAAACCAAGACACGAAGAGCTGCAGGAGGCAAAAATGAAGTTCCAGGGATGGAGCTGAAGCTGGACCCCTGGAACCAGACAACCCTTAGGGAACCTCTTGGTCACCTAAGCCAGTATGTCCTCCATCCCTTGCTTTTGTCTTAAAACAAACAACAAAACAAAAACCTTACAGAAAACCAAAATGTTCTTTGGGTAAAGTTACTTATCCTCCACATTTTTTTTTTTTTTTTTTTGGAGATAGGGTTTCCCTATGTTGTAACCCAGGCTGGCCTCAAACTTTTAAGGATCTTCCTGCCTCAGCCTCTCAAGTACAGGGATTACATGGGTGCAAAACCATGCCCAGCTCAAAACTCTAATTACTTTCAGATCAGTTATCTCCTCTAAAATCCCAATTTTTAAACATTTTAAAATAGATGTAACTCTTAAAATTATTAACATGCTTTGAAAGCTAAGCCATAGTAATCTCACTTTTCTGCCTTGGTCAATTTTTCCTTATTCTTTTGAGACAGGTCTCCCTGTGTAGTCTGGGCTGGCCTTGACTTGAGTTTCCTGTATGACAGGCAGACCAGTTCAGCGCTCCGTGTGGATGAACTCAGGGTCGCGCAAAAAGCCACAGAGACCACGCTTCCGTGATACTTGTGCAGAGGAGGAGGCCAACATCAGAAAGCAGCCCATGGATCCCTGGGCCTGCAGTGCTGGCCCCACCCCCAGGGCACACTGAGACTGCAACTGAGACTGGTGTGGCTGCACACCTGTAATCCCAGCTCTTGGGAGGCTGTGAACAGGTGGATCGCTACGAGTCCGATCTTGTAGTGAGACCCTGAACACCCTGTAGATCCTTCCCTAAAATTAAAAAAACAAAACAAAACAAAAAACAGCCTAGTTTACTACAGAGAGGCTGGAGGCCCACGGCAGCACGAAAAGAAGACCCTACTCTCAGCCACAATGTGACACTGTTGCTCCAACACCAGGAAGTCAGGACACCAGCAACCTCATTGCAGGATGAGACTCCACAGACAGGCAGGTCTGCCCTGGTTCCCCAAGTCCAAAGGCCTCGCTCCCCGACCCTGCTGCTTTTATTTGCTTGAGACAGATAAACACACACAAGGCATCACTTACGCCCCTCCTGTCCTTACCCACTCAGTGGTGCCGGTCCCGCTCTCTGTCCCGGTGCCTCTCATGCTCCCGGGTCCTCTCTGGGAAGTAGTCATCATGCCGATCTTCACTGTGAAGCAGGTCCCGGTGCCTCCTGCTGCTCTCCCGGGACCGGCTGGGCGACCTCTCCCTAGACCGATGTCTCTTCCTACGGGAAAGCTGTGTCAGCCCCACGCAGAAGCCTCCCACAGTCTTGCGGGATGTCTCCCTGGTCACCTACATTACTCTTCCATGCCTGTGTCTTGGACTGCTTCTGGCAGTGCCAGGATTGAGAACAGGGCCTCCTGCATGGCCACCACTCTGCCATGCAGCTATTGTCTCAGCTCCTGCCTCAGAATCTGAGCTCTGTGAGGATGATTCTTTCTTGGAAATGATGATATTATGTTTTAAGTTCCAACTAGCATATCAGGCATACAAACAGTCTGACAGGCATCACCTGACCTTACCTTAGAATAGGCCTCTTAGCTAAGGAACATGGTTTCCTTTTCTTTGGGTAGGACCAGGGACTGAACTCAGGACCTTACACTTGCCAGGCAAGCACTTATTCCACTGACCTATCTCCCCAGTCCCAGTCTCTTCTTACGGATAAATGAGAAAAATGACATTTGGAAAGCTACTGCCACATTCAAGATGGTTATACAGATGTCGGCAATGGAAGTGATTCAAACTCAAGCTCATGTGGCTCAAAGCCCCAATTTAACCGGCGCAGTTTCTCCAGCCTAAACCCACTGCCTCCCACTAAGCCTGACACTTGCCAGCTCACCAGACACCCAGGGCTGCATCCCTGGCCCCACCAACCCACAAAAGGGCACCGCTTACCTGGAGGAGCTGCTGCTGGCACCCACACTGTAGGACTTGGCCTCGATGCCATGAAGACAGTCCTTAAGCGAGGAGATGAGGACTCTGCAACGCTCATCGTTGGCCACCCGGGACTGCTTGATGACTGCAATGGCTGTGAGCAGTGTCTCAATTGCGTCGCTGTAATCCCCTGCCAGGGCAAACAGGACAGGCTAAGGGCAAGCAGGGGTGGCACCCCAGAGGAGAGCTCAGAGGGGCACAAGCTCAGAGGGGCACAAGCCCAGAACAGGCTGTTCCCAGAGCTGTGGTGGGGTGAAGCAGACACAACATGCATAAACCTGGATGCACACTTATACCCCAGGGGTTTAGTCTGATAGGCACAGCTAGCAGTCATGTAAACCAGCTCATTATTGTCCAGAGGCCTCTGAAAGCATCTGGTAAGAGTGAGCCAAGTTGGGGCCGGAGATGGCTCATGGAACAAGCGCTTCCCTGGCAAGTGCAAGGACCTGAGTTCAATCTCCAGTTCCACAAAAAAAGAAAGTGAGCTGTGTGTGCTATGTAACCTAGCAATTCTACTAAGAAACATACCACTTGGGTTTGCAGTACTGATATGTGACATTTCAGCGTTTTGAACTGCTTTGTACAGGGGCCAGCGACGTTAATTAAGAACAGTTCTACAGATTACTGTGCGATTATTAAAAGTATTAAAATACTGCATATAAGCACAGTGCCAGGCAGAGTAAGGGCTCAACAAATGTAAGACATAAATACAGGTGTCTGGGACATAAAAAATGAAACAATTACAAAACTGTAGTCCACTTTTCTAAGAGAAATCTAAATTATATGTACATTGTCACATGAGTAGGAAAAAATATGGAGAAATATATACTAAAGTGTAAAAGGTTAAAAAAAAATAATCAGTGGTCCTTGTACAGAGGCGTCCCATTTTGTAACCATGCTTATTTTACATTTTTTAATTTTTGTTCTTTAACCAGGTGCGTGTATGAACGAGACACTATGCATCCCTGAACACGTGTGTGTAGTATGGCTAGTTACGCACCCCTCACTGAGCAGGACACGCGCACTGATAGGCAGTGTCAGCAGGACGCACCCCATACGCTGCACGTGCACAAACTAGGCTAGCTATGCCAATGCCGGGCGACACCATCATATGGGGCCACTGCCCTACATGGAGTCTCATGCCTGAGGTGCTGTAACACAGCACAAAACTGCACGTACCATCCTGTTCTTTTTTTGGCTGTTTTTGAGACAGGGTCTCACTATACAGTTCAGGCTGGTCTTAAACTCAGTGATCCTCCTGCCTCAGCCTCCCAAATGCTGGGCTTACAGGCATGCACCACCACACTAAGTTCACTTTAGACTGAGGAGATGGCTCAGTGGAATAAGCGCTTCCCTGGCAAGCCCGAGGACCTGAGTTCAATCCCCAGTCTGCAAAAAAAATAAATAAGTTCACTTTAAAAAAAAAAAAAAAAAAATTGTTACAGGGTCTCACTACATAGTTCAGACCTGCAGTGATCCTCTTGTCTCAGTGTCCCCAGCATAGGGATTATAGGTACGTGCATCACATCCAGTTTCGGGCCAGCTTGGTGTGCCCAGTGTTCTGTGGTCGGCTTGACATGCGGTATGGGAAGTGAACTTGGGTCCTTGTGTTTGCCAGACAGGTACTTAAACTTCTGAGCTATCTCCCCAGCCCAACACATTTTTAAAAATTATGCTGCCACAAACCCACAGTCCTTCCATTCCTTCCCAAAATCTGAGCAGGCTTGGCTCAGAGATAGCAGCCATAGGCAGGGACATGAACTGTGTGTGTCAGTTATGTCAAGAGAATTAAAGGTAGAAAACAAACAAAGCAGCAAGTTAATAAGTGCTTAGGGAAGAGAGGACTGGCAGATGCCTCTGGGGAGGGCACAAGGTACAGACAGAAACTAGGAAGGAACAAGCTGTATCCCAGGGAAGCCAGGAGCACTAGGACAGCAGCTCCACTTGGGTGGGAGCGTGCACCTGCTTTATAGGTACACTCAAGAAATACCTGCATGGGTGGAGGTGGCTGTACACACCAGTAATCCCAGCACTTGAGGCGCTAAGGCAGAAGGATTGCTGTGAGCTGGAGACCAATGCTAGCTAGTGAGTTCCAGGCCAGCCTAGACTGGCAAGACCCTGTCTCAAAAACCAGGGGCCAGGGAGATAGCTCAGTGACGCCTCATCTCGTCAAAAACCGAAACATGGTTGGCGAAATAGCTCAGTGGATTAAAGCACTTACAAGCAGGCACAGGAGCCTGGGGTTTGATCCCCGGGCCTGTCATGCCAGCCCTGCCCCAGGGTACGCTGAGACCTGCAATTGAGACTGGGCGTGGTGGCAGGTGCCTGTAATCCCAGCACTTGGGAGACTGTGAATAGGAAAATCACTATGAATCCCATCAGTAGTGAGACCCAGAACACCCTGTATACCCTTCCCTAAAAAAACCAAACCGAAAACCAAAACAAAAAACAACAACAAAAACTCCACCTATGGTCTGAATGACTGGAATAGAAAAAAAAGGAAATATAAAGATTTAGTTATTGATCATCTTGGAGTAAAGGGATTGCCAGGAAAAGATTATTACCTCTAAATCCTATCTTTGATTTATTACAATGGCACATAATTACTTTTTAACTTAAAAAGATTCACTCAGATGTCAACATAGGTTCTCATGAGGAAAAGTTGGAGAGAACACGCACCCTTTTTGACCTTAACCTGATCTGCAGAAACAACAGCCAGCAGATGAGAAATGACAGAAAATGGTCATTCAGGATTTAGGGTGAACTTAAGCCCCAGGAGATTAACAGCTGCAGGCATCCACAGTCCTGGAGTAACTGAGCTTCTTTTTTTTTTTTTTTTTTTGTCTTTTTTGAGACAGGGTCTCACTATGCAGTTCAGGCTGGCCTTAAGCTCACTTTGTAGCTCAGGCTGGTCTCGAACTCACAACAATCCTCCTGCCTCAGCCTCCCAAGTGCTGGGATTACAGGCCTGCGCCACCACGCCCGGCTAACTGAGCTTCTTGATGTGAAATTGGGCCAGCCCCAAACCTCCCACATCCATTCTCAAGGACCAATGCTGTCACCTCAGGGCCTTCAGAATCAGCTGTCAACTGTACCCCCTAATCCCTGCAGCAAAGCCAGTTAGTCAAAGGGAATGACATGCCGCTGCACAGACCTGCCTCCTCAGATGGGCTGCCCAAGGCAGGCAGCTCTACCAAGACTTCTCGAGGTATGTGCCACACCTGGAAACTCCAGCTCTTTTGAAGTACACCGCCCCTTTCATTTCGTTTTTTTGAGACAGGGTCTTATATGCTCACCATGTAGTTCAGGCTAGCCCTGAACTCACTCTGTAGCCCAGGTTGGCCTTGGAATTCACAGTAATCCTTCTGCATCAGCCTCTGGAGTGCTAGGATCACAGGTGTGTGCCACTGTGCCCAGTTTGAATCATATCACTCTCGAAACCTAACAGTCCTCCATCTTCATCTCACTGAGTTTTTTTTTTACCAATGGCAGTAACAAAATAAGGAAAGCAAAGGTACAGTCACAGCGCAAGGGGGCATTACCTGCACTGGCTCCAGACACCGCTTTGGAAATGGCACTGCTGGAAATCGCTCTGTTTCGTTTCATGATCTCTTCAAACTCAGCTTCACTCACTGTAGAGGGCGGAGGGCCCGAATCTCGGCTGCGAGACAACAGGCTTCCTTAGTGCCTGCCTCCTCCTGTGACTGTACACCCGTCCCGGTTCTAGTGAAATGCATGTGCTGTATGCTGGCCAGGAAGGCGCTCGGCCTGCCCACACAGCACTTATGTGCTCCCCTTCTCCCCAGGACTTCACCCGCCATGGGTATGCCCCTGTAACTGTGACACGACTCAGTAGTGCCACACGCAATCGTGTGCATGTAACCTTTAGGGCACTTGACCCAAGTTCCTTGTGGTTTGGGTCAAGCAGCTGTTAAGATACAAACGAAAACCTAAACACTGCTAAGCAGGACACAAGTCCCAGGGCTTAGCACCCTGGCTGCCCCACCTGGGTTCCCATCACCTGAAGGCAGGATCAGGGCTTTACCTGCCATGGTGGTTATAGGGTGTAGAGGCCTTCATGTAAGTCTCTGGTGGAGGCCCCACAGTGGCATTTGGTGGGGGGAAGAAGGCTGGGTTGAGGTGCAGGGCAGGTGGGATGGCTCCAGGGGGAGGTACAGTCAGATGAGGAGGTAATCGAGGAGGGGGAGGCATGAGATGCTGGTAGTGGATGCCAGGAGGAGGAGGAGGGACCCCAAAGCTTGAGGAAAGAGGTGGTGGGGGTGGAATTGGGGGTGGGGGCAGACCCATCAGGGGAAGGGCTGAAGGAGGGCGATTGAAGTAGGGCAGCACACTTGGGGGCTTATCCACGCGGGCAGATGAGGGAACAAGGTTCTCAGAGGGCGTGGCCCGGCCATCAGCAGAATCACTAGAGTCTCGGGAGTGGGCCCGTGGAGGTATTCCTACAAGGCAAAGCATAGCCACGTCACTGCCCCAGCCTCGAGCACACCCCTCGCCCCTCAGCAAGGGATCTGACACCATTAGGTGGAGAGGCGGCGGCACAAGGGGAAAGTCACCCCCGGTCTTCTCTTCAGCTGCAGAGGAAAAGGTCAAAGTATCTCAGTTGACACAAACTCAGAAAGCAGCACCTCTATGAACTCACACAGTTCTTCCAGATACCCTGAATCCACCATGGGATTTGTCTCTGTGACACAAAGAAAGACCTTCAAGGCCGGTGAGAAAATGACAATGTTGAACCCATTCCTGCTGTTCTCTTGGTTCCAGATGACCTGAAGCCACCCCTGAAGAGGACTCAGCCTAGCTGACCTCCACCCCGCCATCCTTCAGGAATGCTCTTTCTTACCAAGCTTTGACAGGGAATCTAGGGAAGAAAAAGCAAGGCATGGAGCAGATCCGCCTTTTCTATCTCTGTACCCAAACTGGTACTGGGCAGAGAGGAGATGCACAGGAGTAGCAACTGGAGGCTAACTGGCCGGGAAAGGCTGGGGACAAGCCACAAAAAGACCCATCCCCAGGACAGCAGATGGTGCGCGGCTCCAGCAAGGCCTCTGCAACAACGTGCTGTACACTCTCATCTCCGAGGCTTGATCCTTTACTCACTGGGCCACCACACCACACCACACCATCTCAGTGGAGTGTGTGTGGGAAGCAGGGTGTGCACGGCGAGCCGTGGCTAGGCTTGCTTCCCTGCTGACCTTTCAGGCTAAGTCTGCCTAACGCAGAGGCCTCAGAAGTGTTGAAGTAGGAAGAAGCTTAGCAAGTGTAGGGAAGAAGAGTTGTTTCTTAAACTGAAAGCTGACAGCTGCCACCCTGATGTAGCTTTGGAGGCTCCACCGCACTGACAATCCCCCAGTTCATCACCAGTGTTTGACAGAGAGTGTACTCTCTGTGTTTCAAATGCACTGCCACCAACTCCTTCTCAAAATGCTCACAAGCTGAAGAGTTGCTCAGCAAATGTGGTCCTCTGATGGCTAGCTGCATCTCAGCCACCTACTGTTCCCACACCTGCAAGGTTCTGCTTTGTATCTACGGCTACAAGGCCCCGGGGAACAGCCACTCACACATTGAGAAAGCTGACTGGCTAAGTGTGTGAGCAGCAGGTAAACGGCCCTGTCACAGCAATCTTCCTGGCTAAGAAAGGTCCTTGTGAGGATAAAGAGCAAGAGGGAGAGGGAGGCAGGTCACCCCCAGTGCACTATACAGCTATGCACCCAGGACAGACACAGGACCCTGAGACAAGGGATTCGTAAATGCAGCTGTCAAGGGAGACAGGTGTGTGCCTGTATGAGCTCTCAGCTGGGCTGAAGAACAGCTGTTCTTCTGCAAGACGGAAGCGGCAGCACAGACCAACACTGGGCACCATGGTTTTTGAGGTGAACACCACCCACAATAATGGGACACAGGGGAGGAAGTTCTGCCAGCCCCACCTCCTTTCCTTCCTTATTGGGAAGTGGACTCTCAGCCTTTCACTGAGCTGTACCCCCAACTCCCTTTTCACTTTTTTTTTTTTTTTTTTTTTTTGTCTTTTTGAGACAGGGTCTCACTATGCAGCTCAGGCTGGCCTTAAGCTCACTTTGTAGCTCAGGCTGGTCTCGAACTCGCAACAATCCTCCTGCCTCAGCCTCCTGAGTGCTTGGGATTACAGGCATGCACCACCACGCCCGGCTTCCCTTTTCACTTGAGACAGGGCCTCACTAAATTACCAAGTTGCCCAGGCTGCGCTTGAACTCACAACCCTCGTGTCTCTGTCACTCAAAGCACTGGGATTTACAGGGTACACCACATGTGCAGCCAGCCAGCTGACTGGCTAAAGTTAGGCCCCATGAGTGGCTGCATCTTGTGAGCTCAAGTACAGCCCAGGTCTGGTCCTCAGGTTTCACATGTTTGGAAACATGATATTATGAGTTCACTGAGGGGTACATAGATTGCAGGAGATGGATTCCTGCTAACCGAACTTGTAAGAGACTGATGCAGAATGCCCATTTTTACTTTACAATGAGAAATGTAACTGCCATGCAGATCAGAATACTTGTGCTGACTGGTCAGCACATTCTCTTCCCAGTAGGACAACCAAATTAGCATCAGGAAGTGGCTTGGAAACCAGAGTCAGAACAAAGGGAGTTATGTCACCTGAAGGGACAGTCTTCCAGCTAAGGTGGACAGTGTGACTCTTTAGTAACAGGAAGTATTCCTCAGGGAAAGCACTCCCCAAAACTTCGTCTGAGAATGTGCTGAAAGTAAACTCCGTGCAGAGTAGCCTTCCTTCCACACTGCTCTTGATAAGACCACAGCCATCTTTGTGTAGCTTAGTTACTTTTAGGGTGGGTGAGAGAGAGGCATGCCTCACAAATAAGCCTGTTCACCACATGCTAGTTTCAGATGGAAACACAAAATTTACAGCTGGCACGAATTTCAAACATGGAGTGTCTACTTCAGGTGGAAATTGGTCCTGAGCACCTGCACTGAGTTGCAAAGCCCAGCTACACCCGGAGCTTACCTGACTTCCAGCACAAACCCTTCACTGGCCACCCCGATCGCCCACAACCCCGGACACCATGTGTTCCCCACCACCCCACACCACCCAGAACAGACCCAAACCTCCCCCAACACAGATGGTCTCCACGTACCCCCTCTCGGGACTCGGACGCACTCACGTTTCCGAGCCTGGGCCTCAAACTGTGACAAGTTTTGCCGGGTGGCCGGCCTCACGTCCACTTTTTCCCCATTGAGTACTTTCCCTGGCAAGAGCTCCAGCAATTTGTGGACGGAATTTTCAGAGGCTACCACCACCTCAGCATACCTTGAGGGAGGAAAAGTAGATGAGTGAAAGCAGTTACGACAGACAGGAGAGGAACATAAACTTTTACTTTCAGCAAAAACTGGCAAGGGAAAAGACTTTGCTAAATTAAACACACACACAGCACCAATAACAAAGAGTGCCAGGGCGTGTTCTGGGGCAGGGAATTAAGAACCAGCCACCTTGCTGGGCACAGTGGCGTGCACATGTGGGAGCCGGCATTTATGGGCTTGAGGATGAGGGTCTCATGTTCAAGGCT